>JAJGRW010004462.1:0-106778 GCA_025461045.1 Carex parvula | reverse complement strand
CAGTATGAATTTTTTTCTAAAACACCCTGACCGCCTCATGTTTGAGAGGTCCAATCTCAGTACCAAACCGTCCCCAGTGCGGCGGTCACCGCTTCATACCAGATCGCCTCACTGTGGGGACGGTTTGGTGTTATTTTTTTTTAAATATCGCGACCAAACTGCCCTCTCTCTCTGTCCCTGTTGCTACGCCCAAATCCCATCAAACCTGGCCCCCACCCTCCCCCCTTCGCCCTCACCCTTCCTCTCCTCTCTCTGTCCCTGTTGTCAGCTCAGATGCTTCACGAGAAAAACATCACCTGGTACCCCTATCGTGCATTCTACGAGAACAACCTTCTTTGTCGACTGACATTGAAGTAGAAAGATCTCTGGTATTATCAAGGGTCGTGCGTATGTTACAAGATAATTGAGTATCACCATCCTGATTGAGTGCCCCGTCAGTTTGGCTTGTATGCATTTGTCCGGGACTGACCATTGATGATGAGCAACAGACCACTAAGTTGCACAAGTAAGTACCCACTACTTAGTTTCATTATTTTTTTATTCTTTTCAGTCCTACACGTTGCTAATATATATTTTAATTAATTTATATTGCAAGACTAACCACCATAAGCCCAAAGTCGACTGGAGCTAGCGTCTTGCGGAGGATTACTAGAAAGCACGATATCCGTAGGATCACTTATGGTCCCCGTCTATGGTTGATGATGTCGGCTTGGGCTGGGCCTTGGGCATTGAGATATGCCGTCAGGTATCAGAGGTGGGGCATGCAGTCGGTATCTAGAGGGGCACTATGGTGAGATCCTTCGATGGAGACTATTGGGTGATGTCTCTAGGACTTACTTGCCTTTCGGACCGATCTAGGCTTGCAAGGTAAATTTAACAAAATGACATATTTAAAAAATTAACTGTTTATTTATGCGTTTCTCTAATAATAATGAAAATATTTTGTGCAACTTTTGTCCGGTATTAGAGGGGTGGCACACAGCTCAGTGTGCATGTCCGGTATTAGAGGGGTGGCAACTTTTGTCCGGTATTAGTGCACCAGTCGTGGAGGACTCTGGCTGGGACGGGCGCCTCATTGGCATGTTGCAAGACAGTGGGGAGAACATCAACTGGCGTGAGATAAAGCCACACCACGAGATCCCCGAGTTGCTATCTACGATGATGAGATGCCGCCACCTCATACAGGTGATTACAAGTTAAATGAATGTGCCATACACAATCATTTCTCTTTAAAATCTATTATATTAAGTTATCTTCTATTCTGCAGAGGATGCCTAGGGTTCGGTGTTCCACCAATGTGTGTTGAATAACAACGCATGGAGCGCTTACTACAACAAGTATGGAGTTTCGGTGCAGATTGGCGAGGTCAGTGAGTTTCTTTATTTTTAATTAACTTACTAGTTATTTGTATGTAGTAAAACTAACATTGTTTACATGCAGGATGCGGCTTTTACCTTGGCAGGCCAACCCTGAGTTCACTATGACTAATCTTACTAGAGAATACCGGGCATGAGGGCCAAAAAGCACGACTACGAGGCCAGTAGGAGTGGGGCGCAGGCTGCAGATGCTTTTGCCTCTGCTATATTTGGTACACCGCCTCGGCCACGTATCCTTCTACCTGGGAGACCGATCCATGGGAGATGCGTACACAGACAATGATCCAGGAGGATCTCCCATGGGTCGCCGTACACAGTTATCTTTGTAGGAGGAGGATCCCTGGGCGGCCGGTGTGGCATCGGAGATGGATGTGGACGATCTCCAGGATGACGAGGAGGAGAAGGAGGTTCACTTGACGTGTCAGTTGCCACCCAGGGACCGCCATCCACCTGCTAGGTTGGATCTCTTCGGTCGTCGCCGCCGTCGTCGTTAGATTTTTTATTTTTTTATTTGGATTTGTAGATTTTATGTTTGAATTGTTATATTTCATTTGAATTGTTAGATTTTATGTTGCAGACTTATCATTTAGATTATTTAGTTTTGTTGTTTATCTAGTTGAAAAAAATCAATTTTATAACATTATACAAAATTATAACAAAGAAAACTACAATTATATAAACATATTTAAAACATTACAACAAATAAAATTATAATAGTCAATTATAAAAATACTACTATAAATTATTATAAAAATTGTACAAATAAAACTACAATAAAATATTATAACAAATAGAAGTATAATCGTCAATTATAACAAATTATAACCATAAATCATTATAAAAAATGAAACTGTAAATTAAGAAATTAAAAAATAGCACAACATTTTGAAAAAAAAAAACACCAAGCCACCCCACAGTGGGGCGGTCTGGTATGAAGAGGTGACTGCTCCACTGTAGGGCGATTTGGTACGGATATTGGACCGTCTAAATATGAGGCGATCAGGGTGTTTTTGAAAAAAAATTCATACCGATGGCAAATTTGCTATTTTTTATCTTTTGAGGATATTAATAAAAATTTCGGAGATCTCGATCGTGAAGTGTAATCTACAAACTCACAATCAGAATATCTAACAATTCGAAAGATTTACATTTTTGTTTTTCTGTTATGTTATTTTAGTAAATAAATGCATTGTGGTCATTTGACTGAGCTCCATTCCCTATAATAGACGCACCAAAGCCTCCAACAGCCAAAGGAACAGTAACCACTAACCAGCAAGTACTCGAGCCTCTTCAGTGGAAAGAGAGAGGGAGTGTGTGTGTGTGACAGAGACGAGAGAGAAACCAAGCCTCTATCAAATCAATCAATAATGGACCCCGCCGGAGATGCATTCAAGTGGGACCAACGAGCCGCCATTTCCGGTGGTGCCACGTCAGCAGCACCACCACCTGCCATAGTCGCCCTTTCTCCACCACCTATCATGCAGTATGATCGGCCTCGTGACCTCGATGAGCTTGTCGACGGATATGGTGTGCGCTACGCCACCATGGTTCGTATAGGCGAACTCGGCTTCACATCAGCACTTTGATAGGTAGAATTTTACATTAAAATGATTTTTTTTTTTTTTTCCTTTTTGACTTCATAGTTGTGCAACCTTCTTTGAGCAACAATTATGATTTTATATGTCAAATACTAGAAGGTACTTTTGCTCTGCACCTTTAATTTCTTCTTTTATGCAAGCAAAGAAAATACTTTTTTTCTTTTTTTGGACATCATTTTTTTCCTCTTTCTTGTTTCATTACTACGTGCAATAGCTTTTACTTCCAACACCTAGCTATAAGGTTCTTCATTGCGTATATTTTATCAAATATGTAGCCGTTATGTGAATATTACTTTTCTAAGCAACATAATTATAATTAAGGTCGTAATATGAAATACTGTCAGAAATGGTGTAGTTCCAAACTTTTTTGCACAAAAGTAAACCTTGTGTCATGCTGTTTTTAAGGAGATGCCATGCGAATGCCATATAAACATCCTTGAGGTTTATAAAGGAAGTCAAAAGTGGGCAATGAACAGGAGATAGTAACAGTGCCACTAGTGTTGTGTGAAGTTCACTGTGCATATACTGTTGTCGTATCTTTGTTAATTAAGCACTTGATCGATCAGTTTAACTTATGTTATGATATTTTTGTTTCTTTTCTTTTTGCTGGTGGCTTATGTTATGTAGGGATGACGGATGGTGATTGGATGAGATGATGGCAACATTAGCTCATGTGTTTAGATGGGATCTAATGTTGGGAGAGGTGGGCCAACAAAAAATCTGTTTTAATTAAATTAAGTTCTCTTAAAAAATTTCTAAAATCTTTGGGTGAAAAAAAGCCTATCATATATTGTTAAACTTATTGTTCGAAGGTACGGGCTGAAGGCCGCGATACGAGCTGAGAGAGGCCGGCTGGAGGGACTACGGATGATCCGGCTTCACCAGCACCATCAGTTACTCGGAGGTGAACAGTTGCAGCAACTAGGTTTCCTGCAACATCATGGAAGTGTTAATGCTGATACTCTCTCTCAAGAAGGTATGTTGTTCAGATTTTTTTGTTTTTTTAGTTTCTGTTTTTCCACTTTCCTTCATTTCTTTGTTTGTTGTTTTTATTAATTTGGGGGTACACACCGGAGTCTTTTATAATTTTGTGAAGAACGTTCAGGAATGAGACCTAGCTAAACTCTTATCTTAAACACAGAAATAGATAACAAAAGCTGGGATTTAGTTTAGGACTGTAAAAGCATGTGACTCTATTTCTCTCTCCAAAGGCTACAACTAGCTAGGCTACTTGTCATTTTGTGCACTACAATCCTTGTTCTTTTTTAAAAAATTTATATGATTTATGACCGAGGTCGAAGATCAAAAGCCTAATAATGTTTTTTCATGAACGCGTATCCTCTTTATTAACTCAAAAGATTCAAAAGATTGGAGTCAATCCAACTCCTACTTATAACATAGAGGCTCTTTAATATTAGTGTAGATCTAATCTGTACAAATTTTAAAACATATCGGATAGTCGAGATACAATAAACCCCTTTTGAGTTAATGCAGAGGATACGAATTCGTTTCTTCATTATTGGGTCAAAGAAAGCTTGTTACTGTTATATCTTGCTAGCTGCCAAACAGTTAAATAACCCAGCTAATAGGCAACTTTATTTAGTCTACCAGAGGCAAGTACAAGTACTAAATCATGAAAACCGTTTTAAACAACTATATATATCAAGAGTCGTAATATTGTATGCACTACAAACTAAACATTAAACATTATTATTGACAAAACCTGAAACGGATGTAATTAGTGCTCTCAGAGGAGCCAGTGCAAGAGGCAGCCGGCAGCGGTGGCGAGACCAGGAGCAGGAACGGTTGGCTCTGTGCCTCCCGTTCCAACTCCAAAACCAACAACATCAAGAAGAGAAGTAGTTTGCGAAACAAGAAACACAAAAGTATACTAGAAGAAAATATTGATTGCCTCGAGGAAGGAGACGCCGATGATGGGCGAGGGAGAGGATGGGAGTCGGAGTCGTCAGAGACAGAGAGAGATGGCGGCAGCGAGAGGCAGAGAGAGCACCCTTTTATAGTGACCGAGCCGGGTGAGGTGGCAGTGCGAAGAAAAATGGACTCGATTATTTGTTCCACTTGTACGAGCAATGTCGCCTCTTCCTTGTTCAAGTCCAGGCTCTTGCTCGGCAGCATGGCCAGAAGTGCCCCACCAAGGTATGTATGTACTTAATATATATCATGTTCACAACTTTCTTCTTGCGTTATCTGAATTTTTATATACTCTTGCATTCTTCACTTGCTATATATTGATGCTTCTTCTAAACCCTTTTCTATAAGAAGTTGCACTTGCACCAAATAATTTTCCAGCAATATTTTAACTTTAGAATATTTTGGAGAAAAAAAAAATTATGGCTATGTAGCAAACAAGGGGAGCCAAGGGGAGTTTTTGTCAAAGCAATTCAATATAGATAAAGTCTTGTGTAAAAATCGGATCTAAACCGGCCAATTCACGTGAAAGTTCATGCAAACAATTCATATTATGGGACTGATTTATTTTATCCTAAATCCTAAATTCGTTCGTACGAATCTAAATCGAACGATTTAAATCCAATTTTGAATATAAAAAAATTGAGAAAAAATTGAATAAAATTGTTCAAAGCTCTTTGAACAAAATCCAATTTCAACAATGAATGAACGATGTCAAAATGTCTGAATGCAGATCTTTTCACACTCCATATAAATACATTCCAGGGAGTTGATAGAAAACACTGTCTTGTATACTTAATTGATTGAAATAAGCTATCTGTATGCAAAAAAGGAATGTTTTTAGTTAATCGAGCTTCTCTTTGAGTGAAAGAAAAGAAAGTTATTAATTAGTTACAAACCCGAGGAGATGATGTCTCATAGCGGCTCGCTTCTGTCCCGTGCGAGGCAGTGATAGTTGCAAGTAATAATGTACGGAACTTTTATGGGGGTAGGGAGACGGGTCAGGTTCTGATTGGACTAAAAAGCTGGGTTCCTTGACTTGTCTTGTCGGTTGAGTTACGGACACCAAGCCAATCCCTTTGGATATGCAGCCCCCTCTTTGCATCAGGCCACGTGTCACTTCAAATCACGTCGTTTTGTGCAAAAAGTAATATGACGTTTGCATCTACTATAGTGTACTTTACACCTGCTTACTCACTTTTGACGTGTCGGTGTATGGAATTAGAACTATGTGGAATTAATTTACTCACTTTCGTACGAAGTCGTAGAGTTCGTATGTGGAATCAGGGGAAATCAAATGAGTGCACAGTGCTCTCCGAGAGCGGCCACTGTTGCGTCAAAGATTCGCACCGGGAACAGTTTTCTTTTTCTCTTCTAGCCTTTCCTGCACCTGGTTCACGTAGGCCCTTTATAGTTTCATTGCTAAAATTCTTTCATGGTCATGGATGATGGATCCAATTAGGATGAACTATTATTTTAGTGGGTTCTAGATAAATAAAATTAATGACCGATTTTCATAAATTTACGGAATTTACAATTTAATGCAAGTGCAGTGATCGAACTCAATCTATATTTAACTATAGATATTAATAACTTAACCTGGCTTAAACCCAAATCATCCAAATAATCAGGGGCGGATTTACTGTAGCACAGGGTAGGGCAACTGTCCTACCCTGAAAATTCAAAACTAATTTACAAAGACTGAATTTTGGACCTTTGCTCTACTCTGAAAATTGATATTGCCCTACCCTGCAGTCCAAGTAAAATAATTGACCTGATTATCTAATGGGTTTGGATCCGATTATCTATTTAAACCCGATTCAATAATTTCTTACCCTGCCCTGATCAAAATCCTGCATCCGCCCCTGCAAATAATTCATTATTTATTTAGCCTACAAATTACAATCGTAGTGTTGTTTGAAAAAGGACCGAGAGAGATAGTTGTTGTTTGATAATTATAGTTATAACGTCCATATAAGAGATCCGCTTGGTAGAAGATTTGTGAAGGATGAGTAGCATGCATGTTAATAAAACCTGCTCTCTAAAGGAGATCATTTTTTTTTTTCAAAAATATACACACGAACACAAAATTGTATAGTTTAAAATCCATGAAAGATGTGCAGTTTGATTTAGCTACTGCATGCAAATTGTCATTCGTATAGGCTAATTACATCTCTTTACCTATGTGATAGATTACTGCATCAAAACAAGCAACTCAATTGCATGGAATCTATGTTATACATGGATCGATGCACGTACTTGGTTAATTAGTATTGTAAGTCATTTATTTTTGGTGCCAGACAGTTTATCTTTCACAGTTTTGAAATGGAAAAGAAAAAAAATGTATATGGTGCATTACAACAGTTCTATAAGATAAATGTCTGACTGGCAAAGCTGCTGCTTGCATGTGGGCCCCACAGTAGGAAACTGTGTGGACCATGTGGGACCTAGCATTTCCGGGTTTTGCTCATTTTTGAGGAGAAAATTTAATGAAGTTAATTGTTTGTCTCTGCGATATTAATTTGATTGATCATATCACAAAGTTACCTTGAATCAAATCACTTAGGGCATGTTCGCAACATGGAAATTTTGTGGGAACGGGAATTTTTAATATGGGAATGAGAATTTTAATTTGTCAAAACCAAAGTTATTTAATCCATGGAAAATTTTAGAATATAGGTGTTCGGATGCATGAAATTGTTAGGCTTATGTAGGATGATTATGTTAGACGTCATAATAGAAACTTAACTTAAAATTAGCTTAATCTATTAAAATTAAGTGTTGTTAGTTTAATTATGTTTGTTTAATAATTTCTTGTATTATTAAATTGTGCTTGTTTAATTAATTTTAGCTTTTGTATTATTAAATTGTGTTTGGTTATTGAGTGCTTGATTGTACAAGTTATTCAGTTGGAAAAAAAATTTGAAAATGAAGCAAAGTTGAAGCAGCTACGCCAAATGAGAAAAAAAAACGGAGCTATGATCAATTTTTTTTTTACCATACAAACTCATAGTCAAAAGGAAAAAGGGTGGCCATTTGGGAAATTTATTAGGTAAAAGAACATGGTGCCGAACACTTCTAAGACAAAAATACCAATTATTTACTTTTACCTTGGAAAACCCATGGGTAATGGGGGTTGCCGAACGGGGCCTTATTTGATTAATGATCCAAGGAAATTTTATAAAAAGAAATTTCTTCCTTTGCTTATTTAGGTCACCAATCAAGTCTTTCGGTATGCAAAAAAGGCTGGTGCAAGCCACATCAACAAGCCGAAGATGCGGCATTACGTGCATTGCTATGCGCTACACTGTCTCGATGAAGAGGCATCTAATGCATTGCGGAAGGCCTTCAAGGAGAGGCGAGAGAATGTTGGGGCATGGAGGCAAGCATGCTATGAGCCTCTAGTGAACATCTCGGCTCGGCACGGTTGGGACATTGATGCAGTTTTCAATTCACACCCTCGGCTGTCGATCTGGTACGTCCCAACCAAGCTTCGCCAATTGTGCCATACTGCAAGTAGTAATGCTGCTTCCACTAATGTCGCTACAGCTGCTCCTGGTACAGTTGGTACGATCTTGGGTTCCGGCTCTGGTGGTCCACTTCAGCCGCCATCACCTATTTTCTAGTTATGTTATCTTCTTGTATGAAATATCTTAATTAGGTTCCATGTATGATCTAAGAAACTTTGGTTTGATTTGTATTGAAAGACATCTTCATGCTTAAGCTTAATTAGGAATCTGAAGCACATCCTTCTGATTCTCAAAGTAATTGCTTTTGCATATATTTTGTCTTCTTGCTAGTAAACTGCATAGACAGTGCATGCTTTTCTTGAAGGATGATACAACGAGCAACTTGATCACCAAAATAGATTTTCATCAAGCAAAAAGATACTCTTATAACTGGCAAAGAGTATAAATCTATATTACATTGATCTCAACAATGAACGGAAATATAAAAGAAAATTAAAAAACAGCCAAGCCCATTCAATTAAAGAACACCATTCACTACAAGAAATTGTTTTATTAACGTGGCAAAAAAAAAGACCTCCTGCGTGGTTAGTTGGTCGGAAATAACCATCTCCGTGGACATAGCCACGCTATTAGCAGCCAGCCAATTAGTCTCCACGCGACTAATAATTATCGCCGTGGAGTCCTCGCAATTAGTTTTCGCGAGGTTAAATTGTTACTATCACCGAGGCCTATGTTGGTCGGTCAAAGTGGGTAGACGCGATCCAGACTGGATTATTTACGTGGAAGTTGGGCTGATATCACCGTGCACGTACCGACGGGATTGCTATAACCACTCAGATGCTATTTTTGGCCGAAAATTTCCAAACCAAAATGTCATATAATTTTCCACGGAATTGTAATTTATTTCCGAGGTTAGTTATTTGCGAGGATGAGTAAATGCGAGGTTATTGTTTTGAGTACTATAGTATTACCATGCATAAGTGCACAGGAATGATGTCAATATTTATATAATGGATTTCATTCCCATTCATAATACCTCCTGTACCGGTTCCAGTACCAGTACCATACCCATGTTTCATCCCATTGAATATTCCTCATTCTTTTTGCATCACACTAAATTATCATGAACATCAGAATAAACTAAGAAGAGAGACTAGCAATAATACCAATAAAAACAATAAACTACCATACTTTTAAAAGAAGTCATACATATACCAATAAAAGATCATCTTTACATTAAATTTAGCAACAAAAGTTATACCCCATTTTAGCCCGCACTTCACAACTATAACCAAAATGAACATAACATATATTAATATTTTAACAAACACAAAATACCCTTGGAAGAACCCTCACAGCACCAAATTAGAGTGGAAATCTACAGACCCATAAAATGAGTCAACGTAGAGGTTTTCAGATTCTGTTACATTAGTTGGTGGGACATGATTCGACAGAAATGTGTTGTCTTCCTCTGTGTTGCCATTCGATCCTTCATTTGTAGGCACAGAAGTGGTTGCAACTTGCTGCAGATTGGAGAAAATAAAACCATTATTATTAATAAATATAAAATGACAATAAATGTAAGTTGTATTTCATTTGTAGCTAGGTAGGAGTAACCTTTTTTCAATTGCTTAGTACACATGGGTATGAACTTCCCTCAAAAACCAATATGCGGCAAAGCTTGTTATTATGAAGTGGCTAAACAACATGCATAAATTTGAAGAGAGGACTTACTGCTTGCAATAGTTAAGAGTTTGAATAGAATAATGAAAATGTGATTAATTCTGGGTAAATCAGCAACATAAGATGTGGTGCTGCTGGGTGTGGGTTTGGATTACTGTTAAACCAATTTAGTACCAAAGACCAGAAATATATGTTCTTGCACTGGACATTGGCACAAATAAAAATATTTGCTAACAGTTGTTGATGTTAGCATCAATGTTTTAAACTACTTTGGAATATTTGTAACATTTGGAGACTGATACACAGTACATACCGGTAATTCTGGGACCTGATTGCCTGTTATCTCAAATAATTTCTGAATATAGAACATGTTTTTCCGCGTATGTTCTTCAACAATTGCATTCACCTGTCCAGCAGTGAAAGTCAATTCACAATTATCTTGAGAGGTTACCACAGTGGCATATTGCAAAGGCTTTGATCGTCTGTTTCCACTTTTCAACAAGCTTGGATTGACAGTGCTGCCTAATCCGTAAACACGACCATGAGATGGTCGTCCGCTGGCCATCAGAAAGAGTTGTTCATCGGGCTTACCAGCATTGTCAGGATCAGCCCTTAGCCGAAGTACCTCTTCCTATATTGTAATGTGGAAAAGGATGACACTAATGATTATCATAGCATACGAAATTGGCCTTACTGTGCTACTTTGAAATGAATGAACAAATAAAGTAACTAAGAATATGTAATTATGCAATTGACATCGTACATAGACTTCTCTAGATCTATCATCCGGAAAATTCATGCTGTTAACGGTTAAACCTTCATGGTTTTGCTGGGGTGACACGGCATCAGCAAAATCGTTGTTTGTAGTGCCTTGTTGGTTGCCTTGTACACCATTACCTTGACTGACCTTCTCTCTAGGTAGTTTGATGTGTAGGTAGAGCTCTTCATAGCTCACATCCTTTCCAAGATCTTTAACCTGACAAGGAATTAATAATTATTAGGAAATGTGGTATGAAATATGTGGTAGAAAGAACTGACATAAGAAATGTGCAAACTTGCAAACAGACCCTTAATATTTACAGTATTTTTTTCTCTTTACTTAATGCTTAATTGTTCTTTAACTAAAATGCAGTTACAAGCTAAAGAGATTTAAAAGGGAAAAGAACAGAAACTACAACTGTTTTTAAGAAAGGTGAACTACATTAAGAGATTCACATCCTTCTCTTTTTAGTAATTCTAACTGTACATTATTATGAACTGGATCTGACAAGGATATGACAACATGAAGAATTTGTAAAATTGCAAATAGTACCTTAACTTCAATTTATCACAAAGGATTTATCATGAGAAACTAAACTAGTTTTCAAATGTACTAGTAACCACAGAGACAATCAGATCAAAAATTTGTTTCAAACCGAAAGAATAATAACCTGATCAGACATTGGCGAAAATCTATTGAACAAACTATGAACCTTAATGTACGAGCAACCTATTTATTACTATTTTATTATTCGACCTAATACACAAGTATTAAAATCGCATGCAGTGACCTCATAAAAAGGAAGAAACATCAAATATGCCTATTTGCATACTTTAGACTAGAAAAATGCATAGAGGAAATATACAGAACTTTAAAGTATAAAGAACTGACAGAAGAAAATAAAATTAAGTTTGCACCCTTCTTCTGTCACTTCTTTCTACTAGGTTCTACTGTAAATATTAAAGGTATATCTAACCTTTCAACTTGAGTTAAGTTATGTTTTCCAATTTTTCCCCTCAAGTTGTACTCATTGGCCCTCTAAATAAAATAAAATAGTGATGTCACATCTTACAAAAAAGGACAATTTCCTAAATGTTCTGACTAAATGTTCAACTCATTACCCCTGAAGTTGATTGATACTTACTGATCGATAATAATTTCAATCAAAACTCTGACTAAATGATCACATGATACAATTCCGAAATGTGTCAATTGTATCCTACACATTAGGTACAACATATGAAGCATATGAAGTAAATAAGGTCTAAGATTGAGACATAACCATCTGCTCCCTATGCTTGTACACAGGTTTGGAGCCCGCATGATGGTGAACCAGCTGGCCTGTTCCTGATCGATTTTCTTTATTCTTTGCTGAGAGATCTTGCCAATCCGTGGAGGACCAAATGTCACACAGGTCATACCAGTGTTGTGGTGTATTGCACCAGTAAGGCACCATTTCCTTCCACTTCGCAAAGTTGTTCCCATGGGCATCAATGCAGTCGTCGCGTCTATCACACAACTCATCACAGTACCTTTTAGCAGCTACCCGGTCAAAAACTACACGACATTTGTTATGAACCTCATTTGATCGCCACTGGTACCGTTCCTGCCAAAATACATATAAGAAAACATCGTCTTGACTGTTATTAATTTGTACAACCATTGGAATTATTGCTTATTAGGATGATCATTTGAATTCCAATTTTGAGGAGTTCCAGTTTGTCAATAATATCCCTTTCCTAAGAAAACCAAATGTTGATTAGGGAAAACACAATAGGCAAGTGCCTGGTACATGAAAATTGGTCACACACTACTACTCCCAAAAATAAACAAAACATAGAACTACCTCACATATCACAATATATCAGCCCACATGCCCGTGGTGAACACAATTCTCAATTTGACACGAGTATGCAACATGAGTGAAAGTTTATAAATTGATTGTAATTGTGAAAAACACTTGCAACATATTTAGCATTTATTTGTAAATTGACATTACCAGGAACTGTTTGAGAATATCCTCCCTGACAAGTGGATCAAATTCGTTGTAGCTCCTATGTGGTCCGCTCAAGTTGATACATGTTAGCCTGCGAATTGTTGTTACGAGCTGGAATACAGATTCTGTACAATAAAATGCATCTGGTGCTACGGGCCACACCTCTGGTTTTATTTCTCCCAACTTAGGTACAGGTCTCATCAGGCCTGGTCCTCGTCCACGGCGCTTAGGTGCTGGTGCTAGATCAACTCCAGTGGTGGGGGATACTTCGGTACCATTAGCAGTTACAATATGTTGGTCTACGTCCGAAGCATGCACATTGTTCGAGTACTTGGGCGCACGTGTCCTCTTCAGTCCCAATCTTCTGGTCATTTTGTGGAACTCTGAGTGCAATTTTGAAGGAATTGATTAGCATGAAATTTTAGTAGATAACATAAATATGCATAAGACTAAGTTTATGATTACATATGTTGGTAGGTGCATAAATTATCTGACAAATTGGAATCTAATAAAAGGAATACATTTTTTTGGGATCTAAGTAAATTGGCATAAGTAAATCAAACACACCGTTGTGGTGAGATAATTAAGCAATTAAGACTTATATGAGATAAGCAATTTCAAATGAGTTTAGGGGCTGTGCTGGTACGAAACAGATGAGCAATTAGAGTCAGCAAATTACATCATGCATTTTAGCAAAATAAAGTGTACCTGCCCACTCAATTATTAGAATAAGGTTTAGGAAGATCAGCAATTCGGAACTTGCTGTATAGTCCTAAATTATTCAATTGTCAATTTTGCACTTAAAAAACTGAAACTATTCACTTAGATAAAATTGATCCCAACATACCCAAAAATGTGCAATCGAATTAAAGCTTAACGAAGCATAGATTAAAATCAGTCTTCAAGAGCAATTAACCATCGGTAAAATCAAGAATAAACAACAATAAAACAAATACAATGAACACATAAAAAGAAATTAAACAATGGTCAGACTAGAGCACATACTCGACAACGATGTTACTTACAGAAACTTACAGAAAATTGGTGTGGATTGGGTAACCGTAACCCTGTACGAAATGCCTTCCACCCAAATGGCGCCGACTGAGATCTTGTATAATCGCTGAAGTATAAATATATCCCACCCCTTTCCTTTCGCGGGTTGAAGAGCGCCATAATTCTACCGAAAATTTGGGACAAATGCTATTTGTGTGAAATTCACCCTTTATTAGATCTCGGATTACAATCTAACGGCCTACAATAGTGGGATTGGAACAAATAATAGTTGAGAGTGAACATAGGGTTTATTATCTCCGAGGTTAACCCCACGTGATAGGGGTGGTGCTTCCTCGTAAATCAAGGTTTGGCGGGAACAGACAAAATAGCAGGCGGGAAAAGACAAAATCAAGGTTTGTGGATTGACCAGGTAAATCCCGGTTCAGAACAATTGATTTAGGGTTTCAATATTTCAGATTCAATGTGTCGAAAAAATCAGATCGGAAAGAAGAAATGTCAAAGAAAAAGAGAAGGAGAACCTGACAATGGGACCGTTCAATTAAAAGTTACGTACGGATGCTGTTTAACTTAAAATTAAAACAGTGGGACCCATTAAAAGCTTGGTGTTAATTCTCATTTATCTATTAAAACAGTGGGACCCATTAAAAGAAAATATTAATTCTCATTTATCTATTATGTATAAGTTCTTTTTTATTGTAAAATAATTATGTTATGTAATTTCTCAAACATATTGTATTTATTATGTATCTGTTCACATTTAACTTTTGTTATATAATGTGCTTATTAACTTATATTTTCATAATTACGACTATACATGTTTATACTTGTTTGTTATGTTTTTCATATAATTTTAATATAAATGAACGATCATACATTCTCTCTGTCCGACATTTTTATTAATATCCAAAGTTTAATACAGATTATTAATTCTGCCCAGAACTCGACTCAATATCGAAAAATACCCAAGCCGCCATAAAATGGCCGGCTTAGGTACCAGAGTAAACCGGCCATTTTCTGGCCGGCTTACTCCATTTTTTTTTTTTTTTTTTAAGAGAGAGACACTATGAAGATCAAAATCTAACTCTAAAAATTTGAAATTTTTGTTTAAATTATTTGTTATATTACTTCTTTTGATGTATAATTAGCATATTTATACTAAAATACGATAGATTAATTGAAATTATGTTGAATAACACTAAATTATGTTAAATTATGTTAAATTACATTAAATTACGTTAAAATATGGTAAATTACGCTAAAATACGGTATGAATAGGGACGATATCTTCATTGAAAAGGGAAAAAACGATGATGAAACTTCAAACGGTCATAAAACGGCGCTCGAGTGTCCGATTTCAGCAAATGACCACTTTTCGGAAAGCTTGTGAAAATACGCATGCGTTCATGCTAGTGATGCCGGATTCCAAAATTCAGAATCACTAAAAAACTAAGGGAAGAGCCTCAAAACTTGAGTTGAAGTTTCCGATTAAGATTTTCATTTCTATTATTCAATCCAAATAGCTCAGTAAATTAGTTACATAATGAACTTGTAGAATACCAATTTTTACTATTTTCAGAATTTTTTTACTATTTTTTATGATTCATGAAAGATGAGCAAAATCAGTCTACTATAACGTAATTTTGTGTAGTTTAGCGTAATTTACCGTATTTCAGCATAATTAGCGAAGTTATTGTAATTTTACGTAATTTAGTATAATTGATTGTAATATAGTGTAATTTAATATAATTCAATATAATTTCAATTATTCTAGCGTATTTTAGTATAAATATGCTAATTATACATCAAAAGAAGTAGAGGAGGGATCAAGTTACAACAATCATTTTTTTCATTTTCAAAGTCAAATCGTCGATCCAAACCGTTCAACATGATTATCTAGATAAAATGTGTTTGCAGATCAAATTTTACATTTTTTTGAACTTTTTTACTATTTATTAAGATGGGTACAAAATTCAATGGTCTGAATATGACTATTTTTTGTAAAATACTTAATAAATAGTAAACAAATTCAAAAAAATGTAAAATTTGATCTGGAAGCACAGTTTATTGTGGAGATCATGTTGAACGGTTTTGGATCGACGATTTGGACTTTGAAAATAAAAAATGGATTGTTGTAACTTGATCCCTCCTCAAAGAAGTAATATAACAAATAATTTAAACAAAAATTTCAAATTTTCAGAGTTAGATTTCAATATTTTGATCTTTATAGTGTCTCTCTCTAAAAATTAAAAAAAAATTAAAAATGAAAAAAAGGAGTAAGCCGGCCAGAAAATGGCCGGTTTGCTCTGGTACCTAAGCCGGCCATTTTCTGGCCGGCTTGGGTATTTTTCGATATTGAGTCGAGTTCTAGGCAGAATTAATAATTTGTATTAAACTTTGGATATTAATAAAAATGTCGGTCTCTCTGTTGATTACATTGATTTAATATTGTAGCAAATATTGTACAGATATTTACCACATCGGTGACTTTAAAATGTACTTGGACATTAAAATAATAATTACATTCAATATTATAACATTATTCTGACCAAATAATTATTATTTTTATAAAATTTATAGCAAATTTTTATTTGCAGTAAGTTTTCATTTATTGTCTTTCATATAAAATTTGTAATATATAGATGAACAAATATATATTCTCTCGTTGATTACTTTGATTTAATATTATAACAAATAAGGAAGTGCTTATAACAAATATATATAAACTTTGATTTAATATTATAACAAATATTATAACATTATTCTGACCAAATAATTATTCTCTCGTTGACAACTTAACTCTATACAAAATTAGTTTAAAAATTTAAAATTTTCACATGTAGACACATCACTCGTAATGTAGATGAGTTTCAACGATTCAGATTTACCGTTTGAAGTCAATATGATAAATTTTAGAGTTGATTTTACAAAGGACTTGATGAACTTAAGTACACTCTAGGCATGATTAATTAGATAAATGGTGACGTGACACAAAATTTTAGAGTTGATTTTAGAGTTGATTTTAACGCGTGGCATACATATATATCATGAATTGAATTAGATAGTTCTGAACGAGCATCAGACTCATTTAAGTCCAATATCCATTAGACACGCCCTGCTCCACAACATGATTATCATAAATCTAAGACTATACTTCTGCAGTAATTTATAATTATTGTTTTGTCCTGAACAATTTTCATCCCTAATTAAATTCTCTATTGTCTAATAATTTATTATATTATGAAAATTAACCTGATATATGTGACTGAAGATTATATATCATATATGTTGTTCCCTAGATCGGATAAGAAGGGTTTGTAATCTCCTCACCTCCAGATTCCATAAAGTAACTGAAGATTTGAATTTAGATACAAACCGTCCGACTAGAATTTACACGAATATTAAAGGGTTCCGATGAAATCGGATTTCGATCAGACAGTCCGTATCCAAGTGCAAACTTTGAGTTACTTTAGAGAATTTGGACAAAGCCCTAAACCCTCCAACATCTCGTCTGTTCACGCCGCGAAATTCTCCAGTCCCTCTAATGGCGTTGTCTCTCCTTCAAATTAAGGCTCCTCCTCAAAAGAGCGTCGCCATTCCCTATTCCCTCTCTCCCTCTTCTCACCTCCTTCAACGAACTCACCCTCTCTCGTCTCCCAGCTTCTCATTCCATCCCTAAAAAAAACATCCCGTCTGTTCACATTCCCTCTTTTTCACTCCCGCCCCACACCATTGTTTCTCTCTCACATCTGAACCCTGAACCCTTCAGTTCGTGGCCCGTCATTTGCAAAAGGTGAGAGTAAGCTGGTATTACCGGTCTGAGGAGTCGATCGGCGGTCGCCGCCAATTTCACGCTGCAAAAGAAGTGTGCAGTTGTTCACATTCCGACTTTTTCGCCACTGCTCTCAACCCCTCCTTTTGTAAGCGTAGCGGCTGGACTTTGTCTTAATCAGGTAATAACTTTAAATTAATTTCTAAATTAGTAGTTCTTAAATAGTATTACTCAAATTTGGGCAGTTGTTCCTAATTTGGGGGTTGCTCTTTCGATTGTCAATATTTCTGATGCAAACTGTTTTTAGATTGTACCTATATTTATTCATGGAAGAAAATTTGCCTCTTCGTCAATTTCTGATCTAAGGGGTGCTCAAGGAATTATTCTAGGCAATGAAAAAAAATTATGTCTCAGTTCGTTTGTGAGCTTTTGAATTTAGAGTGAACAGTTCCTATTAAACACTTATTTTCTTAGTATATGATGTGACAAGGCACGAAACTTTTACAAATTTGTCTAATGTGTCGGCCAAGGATTAGAGAGGCATATTTTGAAAATTGAAGTTTCAAGGAAGAAATAAGAAATCTACCTCCATGATTTAGGTGAATTTAAGGAAATTATGCCCTCAATAATATGTAAATCTCAATTTGACAGTGGTTAATGGCGCGTACAAGAGGTGGAGGCGCACATAGGTGTGCTACTCGAGACAATGTAGGGGTTC
This sequence comes from Carex parvula, assembly GCA_025461045.1. Lineage (NCBI taxonomy): Eukaryota > Viridiplantae > Streptophyta > Magnoliopsida > Poales > Cyperaceae > Carex > Carex parvula. The sequence continues at coordinate 88,465 of JAJGRW010004462.1, read as the reverse complement.
ACACCCGAACTAGGGCAGGAGCGAAGCGCCTCAGTCAGGTTCTAAAAAATCCTTTAGTTGTTGTCAATTAATTTCCTAGGAATGAGCGTACAAGAGGTTAGATTTATAAAGTACATGGGTTTGCTAGCATACTTTGTTTGTACTGTTCGGATCAGATCAACAAGTTTGGTTTGTAATTGTGGGTCATAATTGTACATTTTTTAAATTTCGGAATATGCTGCCTAGAGATTCTAACGAGCATTGCTATAATGACCTACGTACATATTAGGGAAGAAGATGAAATCCCTGCAGCAACAGATTCAGCTGAGCATTCGCACATGGCAACGTCTGAGCAACCATGCGAGCCAAGCGAGCAGGATTGCGAGCCAGCAGACCAGCCTGCTGAGACCAATGCTCTTAAAAGCACTGCAGTGTACACGAGGAGGCGTGCAGCAGCATTGCAACAACCACAAAAGGTCTGTTTACTTTACATGATGCTCAATTTCATTCATTGGGGGTTGTGCTGAAGATTATGAATTGGTACAGTAATATAATCTCTTTAATTTGCAGCACACAAACCAACTGGAACCAGAACAGCCAGGTGAGGATATGAAGCAACAGTCGAACCTGCTAGTTGAGGAGCACGTAACGGGAGGATCCCTATTGCGGCACCGTCTAATTGATGACGGTCGCTGTCGTGTTTTCAATAACAAAAGACTGAGGAACCTGCTGTATGAGCCCACAGGCTCCAATTATGATGGGGAAGTGGGGGATGATGGTCGTAAGCGGTACCGTCTGAGTAGGATCACAACAATGCATCGAGTCCCTCAAGCTGAGCCCAATGAAGCCCCTGAACAGACAGCCCAACAGGAAGTTAGTCCTCAGAGTCAACCCCCCAATTTCACGCAGGACAAAAGTAATTCACAATCAGCGGAGAGTACAAAAAGCAAGGGACGTGGCCCTAGCAAACCCCGTGAACCAGCACCCCTAGAGAGACGACCACTTCTTTATGTGGTAGGTAAGAAAGAATTCCGGGCGGTACCTAAGTGCACAAAGATAGTCACTACGATCCGCCTGCTGACATGTAAGGCAATGCCAGGGCCATACCGTACCTATAACCAGTTCTCACCCACTACAAGAAAGGATGTACTGGACAAATTTCTAGAGGTGTATTCTTGGGGTGAAGATGAAGATGTTCGAACCTGTATAGATGTGTTTGAGAGCATCGCAGCTGAGGTGTACTGTCGAGAACTAACAGAGAGGCGAAAGGAGTACGCGCTGAAGTTCGGAGACAACATTGAGGAGTGGAAATCAAAGCCTCCTCATTGGTGCACGAAGCCAGCTTACTGGAGTGGCCTATGCGACATTTGGAAAACAGATGGCTGGCAACAACAGTCCCAAACATGCAAGGTGAATCAAGCAAAAGGTGGCGGTGTAGTACACCACATTGCTGGGTCGCGGAGCACATTTGGCCACATGGAAGCACTGGTAAGACTGCACTTGTTTAAATGGCTTAGGATATTTATTTAAATATTGTACTGGGGTTATTTATTGATGTATTGAAAGCATCCATGACAGAGGGCAGAACTCGGAGGTGACGTAGGCCTGAAGGATGTTTTTGATAGAACCCACCAAAGAAAGGAACCGAGTGGACCTGTTTATGTTAACGAAAAGGCTCAGGAAGTAGGGGTAAGTGATTCTAAATCACAAATTTTCTCTGTTTTGATATTACAATTTTCGAAAGATTATCACATTTTTCACTAAGGCATACAACATCTTGCAGGATTCGTTTGATTGGTGTAGAGAGCAATCTGAGGCAGAAGGCATGTCAGACATTTCTTTATGGACTGAGATTGTTGGTGGACCGGTGCGAGGGAGAATTTTTGGGCTCGGGGGGCGCTCCATCAGTTTGGTTGACCCAGCTACCCCAGGTTGTGCTTCAAAGACTGGACCCACTCGAAGTACGGCAACTTCTGCCACCAGTAGCAAGCGGGTCTATACATTAGAAGAGGCAGAGAGAATGGCAGAGAAAATGGCAGAGGGAATGTCAAAGAGATTGGTAACTGAAGCAATGACCCAGCTAGCAGAGCAGCATCGCGCGGATATGGATGCAGTACATCGGCTGTTCAAGGATCTGTACGATAAGTCCGGTTTGCAGCATCCACAATTCCCTGTAAGTTTACCATTAAACATGTTGGTAGTCATTTTATTATCCTAGTACAATAAAACTAGGACACCATCATAACTTGATTTATAACTTGTCTGAAATTCAAACAGGGCACATGTAGTGGAGTGCAAGGTGCGCAGAGCAATGCGATGAACCTGTAGCGAAGACAGATGGCAAGGATCTGAATTTGAAGAATTAATTTCCTTTAAACTAAGCTCTTTTTGAAGTACTAACCAAGTGTGGTTAAATATAATATTGTTTCCTCAAGATTGTTCAAGTACTCTTTATGTGTTTTTTTGTTGTGTTAGTTTTTTTCAGGGCAATATTACTCCTGTTATGTAAATGCTAGCTGTTTGTGCTAATTCTGAACTCTAATGCATTAGGGTACTTTTGTTGTGGTGTGTAGCCATTTTTCTTTTGATGTTACTTGTGGAATCAAAGAGTTCGCGAGTTGAATCCAAGTTGTCCTCAACTCGAACTCAACTCAGCTCATGAGCATCCCTATGCGTAGCGTACAGATCATGAATTGAATTAGATAGTTCTGAACGAGCATCAGACTCATTTAAGTCCGATATCCATTAGACATGCCCTGCTCCACAACATGATTAAATCCAGGACTATACTTCTGCAGTAATTTATACAATTGAGAGTAGGTCCGATGGGCATCGGACCTACTCTGGTTCGATGGATTTAATCACCATCAATTTTCTTTAAGATTCGTGCAGAATGCTTTAAAATCCGTGCACATATGTTTTAGTTTTGTGCGCACAAATCTTAAATTAGATCGGACGGTCATGATGCTCGTTGAACCTAAAAGTAGGTCCGATGGGCATCGGACCTACTCCGTTCTCTAATTTATAATTATTGTTTTGTCCTGAACAATTTTCATCCCTATTTAAATTCTCTATTGTCTAATAATTTATTATATTATGAAATAAATTGTCGCTGGTATTCAAATGAGAGGACTATGTTGTTAATATCGTTGAATAAATATATATTATGGTGTACATATCATTCCATAAATATATCATTCCAATAATTAATTTTGAACAAAATGAAAATCAACCTGATATATGTGACCGAAGATTATATATCATATATGTTGTTCCCTAGATCGGATAAGAAGGGTTTGTAATCCCCTCACCTACAGATTTCATAAAGTAACTGAAGATTTGAATTTAGATACAAACCGTCCGACTATAATTTACAGAAATATTAAAGGGTCCCGATGAAATCGGATTTGCAAGTACAGTCCGTATCCAAGTGCAAACTTTGAGTTACTTTAGAACATCCAGACAAAGCCCTAAACACTCCAACATCTCTCTAATGGCATCGTCTCTCCTTCAAATTCTCCAGTCCCTCTAATGGTGTCGTCTCTCCTTCAAATTAAGGCTCCTCCTCAAAAGAGCGCCGCCATTCCCTATTCCCTCTCTCCCTGTTCTCACCTCCTTCAGCGAACTCACCCTCTCTCGTCTCCCAGCTTCTCATTCCATCCCATATAAAAAAACATCCGGTCTGTTCACATTCCCTCTTTTTCACTCTCCTGCCCACACAATTGGTATTACCGGCCTGAGGAGTCGATCGGAGGTTGCCGCCAATTTCACAGTGCGAAAGAAGTGTGCGGCTGTTGACATTCCGACTTTTTCGCCACTACTCTCAACCCCTCCTTTTGTAAGCGTAGCGGCTGGACTTGTCTTAATCAGGTAATAACTTTAAATTAATTTCTAAATTAGTAGTTCTTAAATAGTATTACTCAAATTTGGGTAGTTGTTTCTAATTTGGGGGTTGCTCTTTCGATTGTCAATATTTCTGATGCAAACTGTTTTTAGATTGTACCTATATTTATTCATGGAAGAAAAATTTGCAAGCTCGACAATTTCTGATCAAGGGGTGCTCAAGGAATTATTCTAGGCAATGAAATTTTTTTGGTCTCAGTTCGTTTGTGAGCTTTTGAATTTAGAGTGAACAGTTCCTATTAAACACTTATTTTCTTAGTATATTCATCATTTGATTATCGCTTCTGTAAGTAGTCATTCGCACTCAACTATATTATAAATTTTAGGTCTCAATTTCTATATCAATGCTATAAAATTTGCTAACTCAGACAAAAAAATTGTTAGGTCAGCATACTGTACATTGTTTCTGTTGCCAACTATAGATCATTAATTTCCTTTCCCTAATTGCTTACCTCCACTCTCCACTGTAGTTGCTCTAATTTGGGTTCTCCTTTTTCCAGATTCCAACTGAGGCTGAACTTGATCAGAATGGAAAGTAATCGATCTTGGATGTACAAACGTATTCTAAATGGTTCTATCAAGTGGAGAATTTTTCAATGGTGTGAAGTCCTTTCTGGATTACGCATTCAATGCACCGAATTCATTTTCTATAAGGAATGGCAAGAAATACATTTTTTGTCCATGTGCACGATGCGACAACACAATTGTGCATGAACGCGACAAGGTAAGTATGCACTTGTTGGAAGGAGGTTTTTGTTCAGGTTATGAATCATGGTTCCGCCATGGAGAACCCCGTGTTTTCGGGGTTGATGAGGCAACATCTGCAACCAATGCTGATGCTAATTTAATGAGTGATATGTCACACAATAATGCGGGTGCTGACTATGATCGGGACAACCCTGATGCGGAGGAACCACCTAATGCTCAAGCAAAGGTCTTTTTTGATATGTTGGCAGCATTAGAGCAGCCTTTGTGGGAAACTGAATTATCTGAAGAGACAAGGAAATGTGAAAAACATTCGGTCATGTCCGCCATATCAGAATGTTTGGCCTTAAAATCAGAGTTCCATATGAGCGAAAAATGTTTTGATCGAATGGTATCTTTAATAAAGACTATGCTACCCGAAAAGGAGAGATTACCAGAAAACTTCTACCAAGCTAAAAAGCTGGTTCGAGGATTGGGTCTGGGGTATGAGATGATTGATGTATGCCCCAACAATTGTATGCTCTACTACAAGCAGGATGACAAGAAAGATAAATGCAGTGTTTGTGGTGAGCCAAGATATAAAACTCCTAATGCAAACTACAAGGGAAGACCTGTGCCACAAAAGGTACTGAGATACTTACCAATCGGACCAAGGCTCCAAAGGCTGTACATGACGATGCCTACTGCCAAACAGATGCGATGGCACGCTGAGGGTTTCGTGATAAACCAGAGATAATGGTACATCCGGCAGATGCGAAGCAATGGAAAAATTTCAATAAAAAATATACAAGGTTTGCCAGTGAGGTCAGAAATGTTTATATCGGCATGTCCACTGATGGGTTTGCCCCGTACTCGAGCAATGTTGCCCCCTACACTTGTTGGCCTGTGTTTATTTTCCCCGTATAATTTGCCTCCCGATCTTGTGATGAAGGAAGAGAGCATGTTCTTAGCTCTTGTTATTCCTGGACCCAAACATCCGGGCCGAGATATCGACATATTCCTTCAACCGTTGATAGACGAATTGAATAAGCTTTGGAGAGATGGAATAGAGACATACGATGTATATCGTAAGCAAAATTTCAAGATGAAGGTAGCATTACTATGGACAGTTAGTGACTTCCCGGCATACGAGCTATTATGCGGTTGGGGTACTAAGGGCAGATTGGCTTGCCCATATTGCATGGGAGAAACAAAGGCATTCAGATTGAAACATGGAGGAAAGCCTTGTTGGTTCGATTGTCATCATTCTTTTCTACCCGATGATCACATATTTCGAGGTCAGAGGAATCAATTCTTAAGAAACAAATGCGAAGACGATCAACCACCGAGACGTTTGTCAGGTGAGGAAGTGAAGAGAATCATTGACGGGCTAGATCGCATAGATTGCATAAAATGGGGTAAAACAGCCCCTCTAAACCAACTGCCGGGATATGGAGACACACATCATTGGCAAAAGAGAAGTATTTTATGGAATTTGCCTTATTGGTCGAGTTTGGATATCCGTCATAACATAGATATGATGCACTTGGAAAAAAATTTTGGAGACAATATCTTCAACACAGTATTAGACTTTGTCTCCAAGACAAAAGACAATGTCAAAGCCCGTCTTGATTTGGCTTTGTTTTGCAATCGCCCTCACCTCAACCTAACCGCTGACGGTAAGAAACCAAGAGCGACATACGCTTTAAACCTCCACGACAAAAGGCAAGTGTTAAAATGGCTCAAGGAGGAGATCAAGTTTCCCGATGGATACGCATCTAATTGGTCAAGATGTGTCAATTTATCAAAGGGTACAATAACTGGGTTGAAAAGCCATGATATGCATGTGTTTGTTGAACGCCTTATGCCCGTTGCGTTTCGAGACTTTGTTCCGGATGCCGTATGGGAGGCATTGAATGAAATTTCAGTTTTCTTCAGAGAGATATGTGCTAAAGAATTAGATCCTGTTATGGTGGACAAGTTAGAAAAGGATATTGTTGTTACTTTGTGTAAACTCGAGAAAATCTTCCCACCATCCTTCTTTGACTCTATGGAACACCTCATTGTTCATGTTGCACATGAGGCAAGAATGGGTGGACCGGTCCAATATCGCTGGATGTATTCATCTGAACGGTTAGCCAATAAACCCTAATCCAAAAAAAATGTTGTTTGTAATCAGTTTATATTATAAGCCTTTTGAGCTAATTTCGTGTGATTATTTGCAGGCGTAACAAAGATGCAAGAATGAGCATCACCAATAAGGCACAAGTCGAGGGCTCCATTGTTAAGGCGTACATTATAAAAGAGATGTCCACTTTTGGCTCCCATTATTTCGAACACGGTCACATCAAAGGCAAATTGCGCAAAGATAGGCATGATGTTGGCCCAGAGACCCCGTTAGATGGAAAGCCAGCAATCTTTAACTATCCAGGTCGTGCTACCCATAGGGGGGTTCGGAGGATTCTAGGTGTCAAGGAATATGCTGCTGCGTACCTCTATGTATTGTACAACTGTCCAGAGATTCGACCTTTCATCGAGTATGTAATCTCCTCCAAAAAATACCACATCAAAAATATATTAATTCAGATTACCTTGGTATATTATTAAATGTTGAACTCAAATTGTGTCAGTGAATTTGATGCCTGCATTACAAGAACACGTCGAAATGTCACAGTGGCAAGTTTGAACCGTATTCGTGATAAGGAGTTCCCCAATTGGGTAAAAAAAAAGGTTCGAGTAGATCGTGATTGTGACAAACATATCAAAAGCATATGTCTTGGGCCTGACACACAAGTCACGTGTTATGGTGCGTATGACATTAATGGCTTTCCGTCACACAAAATCATATGGTCAGCACAAATCGACAATCAACAGTGGGGTATGCATCCAAGGGGAGGGACAAGAATACTATGGTATCCTAGAGGAAGTAGTCGAGCTCGAATACTCTAAAGGCAGTGACAAGGTCGTGCTCTTCAAATGCACCTGGTTTGATGTAACAAATGGAATAAAGGTAGATGAGGACCACGGGCTTGTTGAGATTAAACATAGATTGAGACTTCGAGCATATGAGCCCTTCGGGTTAGCATGTCAAGCAATTCAAGTATACTACCTAACATATGCATCAAACCGTCGGCGTGATTGGTGGGTCGCAATGAAGACAAGGCGCAAAGCAAATTGGCATGAAACAGAAAACCTTGATACGTATCAAGAGGAGAGGCCAGGCTGCCCCTACGTGGTCTCCACAGGAGATGACCTAGATATACCTACTGTTTTAGTTCAAGAAGGTGTTCTAGACACGGTGGACCCGGCAGAACTCGTGAGAGCAGCCTCACAAGGAGCTAACCCAGAATCTGATGATGACAGCGGGTATGAGAGCGGACAACAACACGAATCTGATAATGAAGAAAGTGTCAATCCATTAGAGCAAGATGATGGAGAAGATGACTGGTATGTACATTCACCATATTTATTTTCTTTTTGAGGAACTTGACAGCGGCTGTTGAGAGAACATCTTACAGTTTACACTATCAAACCATCAAACCTGTTGGTCCCTTGCATTTTTCTGCCCACGACCAAACTTGTAATGCATACTGACACTCGAAGAATAAGTGTAGAGTTGTTTCAAGATTGCAATTCTGACACATGACACATTCATAGTTGTATTATTTCACAAATCAATTGTTATATGCTCCTTATTTCTCAAATAAAACATTGCCTTTTTGTTAGAAATGAATATTGCATATTTCAATATTTGGGTTCAGTTTACTCAAAATAAAAAATAGTTGGGTTCAGATGCATGTTTAAAGTTTAGGTCATTTTCTGTTACTGTTATGCATGATCTTGTCTAGACCAGAATTATAATTATTTTCTGGTTGTTTCAATAAAAAAGAGTATTTTTACACTCCTATTACTTGTTGGTACCGCCTGTACCGACCTTTTAATTTACTGCTGATGTGTTGTTAAGTGTAATCCTCATTAGCACCCGTCAGTATAAGTGAATTACGCTTCTTAGGCTCAGTTATGTTGTTCTAAGATATTCTTTTGCTTGATGCCCTGACATGAGATCTTTTGGTACCTTTCTATAAACATGTATCAGTGTGACATTTGCGCTGTTTGGGCTACTGTCACTATTCATCAGGGATAGTATTTGTCAAATTACATAAATATAGATTTTATATAAATTTCAACAAGTATATGTTTTATCTAGATTCAAAATTATATATATTACTCATACATACATATACATACAGATGAAAATATCACCTGACAACTAGAAGTAAAAAATGAGTTAAAAAATGGATCTTTATCACTCTTTTTTTTTCCCTTATTGGGTTTGAACCCGACTGTCATGAACACTGCTATCACCCCTTCTCACTTACTGGTATAAAATTGTGTCGTGATTGCTGATGGTTGGAATTTGGAAATGTGCACTTGATTTCTTCTTTAACTTGAATTCAGAGTTTATTCTTATCCTTTCTATTTCTCTATGATAAAGTATTTATTGGTACGAGTGCTTTAATGACTCTGATATTTCAGCGCTTGATTAAATTGGCAATTAATGAACTTCAAAAACATAATAGGCCTTGTACAAAGAGACAAATTGTTACATTCATTACTTTCTAAGAATTTGAAGCTAATTACTTTTTATCTTCTTTTCTTTTGTATGTGTGTTGAATTTGTTAGGTAGCAACAGATGCAATGGTGGATGAAGGGATCATATTAACAAACTGCTCAAATTCCTGGTTCAAAACTTCTATTTGGCGGTGAACCACTTGAAAATTGTTCTAGTGGAATTTAGCTCGTGCCAACATATTGTTATGTTTATTTGCAAATGATAACCAGCCATTTTGTAATATTTTATAATATTAATCTTCTGGATTTGGATCACCACACCAAACACTGTTTTAAAATGTTATATTGCAGTTCTTGTGTAGTGCATTTCAATATCTACATTTATTTTTATGTGAAAAATGCTATATAAGCAGTTCCAACTGGGCTAAAGGGGATGACAATGGTATATGTAATAACTCAGGGGGTTTTTGGTAAATTTTACTTCCAAGAGGGTTTCTGCATATTTTTTCTCAAGGACAGTATAATACTATAATATGCTGCAAACATTATGTTAGACTTATTAACATAAACAATAGATTTTTTTAATTTGGGCAATCCCTATATATCGCTTATGACATTGCTGCCAGTTCTTTTTGTTTGTATTATTGACTGCTAGCCCCTTTAACAATAAAAAACCAAGTTAAGGGAGCTCGTTGTTAAAATGCTTTATGACTATTGTGAGTTGTTATTTTAATTCTGGTATGACACTTGATAGAATTATATTTGTGTGGATCCTCACACTTTAAAGATGAATATCTAATAAAGAAAATTAACATTGCTGTTATTCAACTTTTGGTACCACTGGTACAACTGTGATGTAATTTCAAAAAGCAATCAATTAAATATCAGGCTATTCAATTGTGTTATACGACTATGCATTTATATTTATCAATCGTTAATAATTCTATAATAATTCACTTATGAAATTTCATATTGTGTTGTTAATTAAAAATATATTGCAGTATTTGACAAAATTATAAAATAAGACAAAACTACCCTGCTGCAAGTTGCATCATATTATTCCCGTCGAAATACCCACGGTGATAATAGCAGGTCTTGTTTTTTTTAAAATAAATTTTACTGAAGTTATTCCCGTGGTTAATAAGATATTAGCACCCAGGAGAGCAATTTCTGGTTTCTAAATTCGCTAAGTTCCGATAATTATTATCACCGAGGGTAGATAGCACTGTTTTACCGAGGTTGGTTGGAGGTACTCCGTCGTTCTACTATCAGCGTGGGTAGTTAAAGTACCCACGGTGATAAAAGGTGATATCCTCGCTTTTATCCCAATTTCTTGTAGTGATTATACTAGCAGAACAATTTTACTTCTCTATTTTTTTTTAAAAAGAAAAAATGTACCACCGATTTTGTTAATCAGAAACAAATCCATATTACAAACCAGTAACTATTAATTAACCAGCTGGTACCATTTTAACTGGTACATACTACACACCTGACCTCCATCCCCCAACTAAACTATAACCTCTAAAGTACTACTAATAACTGATACCCTCTAAAAGTACTACTAATAGAGAACGGAGTAGGTCCGATGCCCATCGGACCTACTTTTAGGTTCAACGACATGATGACTGTCCGATCTAATTTGAGATATGTGCGCACGGAAATTGAAACAGACACGCACGAATTTTAAAGTGTTCCACACGAATTTTAATGCAAATAGACAGTGATTAAACCCATCGAACCAGAGTAGGTCCGATGCCCATCGGACCTACTCTCAAGTCCTACTAATAATCTAATATCCAACGAAGTAGTTGATTTATCTTTTCATATTTATCCTTTGCCTCTAATACAAACTTCAACTAGTATGAGACTTGTGCAACCAAAAAAAATAAAGTAAAAAAGAACTAGTATGGGCCGGCCCTCTAGAATAAAATATATACTTACATAATTGAGCCATTAACTGAGCCCATCCGTATGGGAAAATAATGTCTGATCCAGTAACAGTGACTTCAAAATTTACATTCCGTCAGAAAAAACTCAAAAAAAAAAAAAAAAATGAAAGGAGGATTTTCATGTATACCTCTCAAAGATTTCTAAATTACATATCTCTCTCTCTAAAATTCATAATATCATATTGACCCTTCTAAATTTAAAAAATACTCACAATTTTTCTTTTGTCTTTTTTTATTAAAACACATTTTAAATTTAAGGGGAATTTCACATATACCCCTCAAAATCTTCAAATTTACGTATTTCCCCCTCTAAACAATAAATTACTTATTTCCCCCTCTAAACCTCAAAAACTGACAAATTTACCCATTTTATTGTCTTTTATATTAAAACTCATTCTAAAATTTTAAAATACCCAATTTACCCTTTATTAAAAGCATATAAAAGCCCAATAGACTTAAATTTGAATATGAAGGGTTACTCTACCGTCCGATCCGCGCTCATCGCATTAAGATCTGTGCGCATCACATTAAGATTTAGCACGCACGGATCTTAAATCAATTTCGATCCTTGCGCATCGCATTAAGGCCTGTGTATATCGCTTCAATATGCGTGTGTGTTTGCATCAAGATTTGTGCCTATCTTGCACGCACAAATCTAAAAGCAATTCGAACGGTAGATGAACCGTTCAGATTCAAATTTGAGTCTGACGGGCTTTATATGTTTTTAATAAAGGGTAAAATGGGTATTTTATAAATTTAGAATGAATTTTAATATAAAAGACAATAAAATGCGTAAATTTGTGAGTTTTTGAAATTTAGAGGGGGAAATACGTAATTTCAATGTTTAGAGGGGGGCATACGTAATTTTGAAGTTTTTGAGGGGTATACATGAAATTCCCCCTTAAATTTAAAAAATACTCATCCCGTCTTCTAAGATCAATTTTCGAGAGCAAATGGGTTCATTTCTCTACTTTTGACATATGCACGGTGACATTTTCAGTATACACTTGTGTAAGTATCAGAAGTAGATAAATGAATAATTTGTTCTCGAAAACTAATCAATTAGAAAACTAACATTTTATTTAAATATGCTACATGTTTTTTTATTTTTAATAAAAATGAAATCGATACTTTATTAACTTAAAATGAGAATGTGGTTTAATAGAAAAGATAATAATTTGTGAGTTTTTTTGAAATTTAGAGGGATAAATATGATATTATGAATTTTAGAGGGTAAAATACGTAATTTGGACTCGCTACTAGCTCGCATCGATGATCTGATTGCTCTCGAGAAATAACGATCGGAGGTCGATATGTCAGCTAAGGCGGAGGCAGCGTTCGCGAAGGGGGCGGGGGAGGCGGCGCAGGAGTTTAGTGCGGAGGAGGAGATAGAATATGTGAGCTATGGAGGTGAGCAGCACCTCCCTCTTGTTATGAAATTGGTCGACGAAGAGCTGAGCGAGCCTTATTCAATCTTCACCTATCGTTATTTCGTCTATATCTGGCCTAATCTTACTTTCCTAGTATGTGTTTCATACCCCTCTTTCTTTCTGCTTGCGGTTCCAGCTTTGTTGATACGGTGGTACAGGAATTCTATTGTACAATATTCAAAATAATGCCTGTTAAAGGATTTGATTTGTACTGAAATGGCTTATATTCACTGTGGTATGATAGGAAAGTTGGTACTTTGATGTCTGTACTTATAATGTGATGTTATGTGATGTGTACTCAGGGGCAAAGTCACTTTCAAAATATGGGGGTCAAATCATATAATTTTTTCATGCTAAGTGTAGTACCCATAGTATCTTACTCTAAACTATATAGAAAATTATGCATAAGCACAGATATTTTGAAATTGAATGCCCTCTTACTGGATCCTCCAATGTGTGTTGAGCATGGAAATATACCTGGTGGAGGAATGATTTATACTGAAATGGCTAGTATTTCAGAGTGATCTGAAAGGAAGGTTTGTATTTGATGATTGTACCTTATAATGTGATGGGTAATATGACAAACTGATACCCTATTTGTGTTCAACTATATGCGTTTATGATTAATTTTTAGGATCTGGATCATAGGAGTTATTTTACGACATAACTCTCTGGTTTTGCAAAATTTTGTGTAGGCGTTTCACAAGGGGAAGTGTGTTGGGACAGTGGTGTGCAAGATGGGGGAGCATAGGAGCACCTTCAGAGGTTATATTGCCATGCTTGTTGTTATTAACCTTATCGTGGAAAAGGAATTGGTAATATTGTTTTTTTTTTTCTTTTTAATAATTTGGCTGTTTTAGGTATTTGCTTTGTAATGAGTAACTACTAATCCTCATATACTAATGTGGCAGCAACTGAGCTCGTGACTAGGGCCATCCGGGTGATGATGGAATCTGGCTGTGATGAAGTAATTTCTTTTTTAAATCCATTTATATTTTGTTTGTCTTGGTATTGGCACTTTTCCAGGAATCTCACGAACAAGGAAAATTCGAAGTTCTTTTATTTCATCATTATTTCCTTTTATTTTAGGGCACTGTAGTGTCTCTAGAATAACTGTGAACATATTACATTGCACAACCAGGAAACTATTCAAGAAAAATCTTATATGCTCATTTATCTCAAAAGAAGACAACAATAACTGCTACTTCCAGGGCCGGATTTACTCATAGGCCAGGGCGCTTAGCCACCCGTATAAGTACAAATTAACAATTTGATTCTTTATACGATATAATTTTTGAAAGTGTTTATATGCTTTAGCCCCTCTCATAAAATGTTAAATGTGTGGCTGTAGTGTAGTGGATAGAACTCCCCTTTGTGTTTGTGGAGATTTGAGTTCAAATCCCACTTATCCACATTTTATGTTTTACTTCTCATCCCCACAATCTAAATTTTCTGGTTCTTCCCCTGGCTACTTCTCATCATTTATACACAAATGGTCAGAAAGGAGGAGGGTAATTTGGTTACGTGACATATTACCTCAGTAGGAGAATAGGCTTGCTGCTTTGTGTTTTAAACAGGCAACTATTATATTTGACGTTTTTATTTCTTCATCATGCAGGTAACACTGGAAGCAGAGGTGACAAACAATGGAGCACTAGCATTATATGGTCGGCTTGGTTTCATCAGGTCAAAGAGATTGTATCGGTACTATTTGAATGGTGTGGATGCATTTCGCCTAAAGCTTCTTTTCCCTCGACCGGATCCCAGTATTGATACTTTTCCAGACACAGAAGAAAGAGCATTTAACGAAGTTCCAGAAACCTCTCAAAGACAATCTCTGACATACTATGGTTAGTTCTGACCTCTCCCAATATGTACATGATGGACAAGGTCATGATAATTGTTTAGTATCAAACTGGTCACAACTGTGCCATTTTTGCTTATGTTGGTTTAAAGTTCCTGTGTTTTTTATTATTTAGGGTTGTATTAGAAAACTGGGAAAATATAATGTGAGGGCTCTTTTGTAATAATTAAGTGATGAAATAATGTCATTGCTGCAAATTTATTTGAGAAAAATATAGCAACCTTGACTACAGATAAGTATTATACAAAGTAGAATATTCTTCTAGTAAAGTTAAAACCCTTAGGTTCTGATCGGAAGAAAATCTAACAAAAATTCATTTCAATTCATTAGAATAGAATAGAATAGAGTTGATTTAGAAATTGAAGTTCCTTGATTAGAAACTTTATCTGAGGAGAATTCAGTCTACTACCACTAAAAAATAAAAATGTCCCTTAGATGGGTACCCCCCACTACTCATAAACAAAAAATCCCATAGATTTCTTCATATTTACTAACTGTGTCATTAAAGCCATAGCTAGGGTTTCCTACGCTGTGAACGAAAGAGAACATGAAAAAAGCGAAAAACAAGATCACTGGGTAGTGATTTTGTTTTTTTATGATGTTATAACCGTTGATACTGCTGGTACCGAGGAGGAGGAGATGAAATCAATGATGTTATCGGAGGTTCTCACAAGCTTTAAGTGTTGATACCCCTGCCAGTTTTGAACGGAAGGAAGGTAGGGCCCGAGCATTCTTTCTTCCTCAGCACCAATTCGTTTTTCGTCAAATCCGACCTCTTTTAGAACGACTTTTTTCCCTTGAAATCGCATCGTTTTCACCTTGCTATGGCCTTCCGATAAGAGGATTTGTGTATTTGTGAATTCCATTTCGTGTTTGTCGAAGAGAAAAGTCGTTTCGATGAGAGCCTAAAGTTTAAAAGGAATATGAATTCATGGAATTCTTGTTAAGAACATTCCTTGCTCGTGAAAATTTGTTCATTCAGCACAACCAATTAGATAATAACATACATATTGGATCAAATGTGACGAGTTTTGTAACTCATTTTAGGTTGATGTTCTGTGCTGATTGTGAATCAAGGGCATTTGTAGGGTCACCACTTATGGTGCAACATAAATTTTGCTATATAAACTGATGCGAGAATTAATCATAGATTAGATGTACGAGGCAAAAGCACAGGACTATCCATGAAAGATAACAAGTAATATTAATAACAAACTATTTTGTCATAGAAAGAAAAAACATGTTGATGTTTTTTTTTTGCCTCTGCAATGATGATTTATTTGTTTTTTTAGTTTACCACCCACAAATTCATGAAAAATAGCTTAGTCCGTTTTCTTTCCATACTTTGTAAATCATCTAACTGTTTACTTGTGTTCATATCCATTCATCATGTGTGTTTGGATCATAGACGAATAATGCTAACCCAGGTAAGCGGGCTATTTTCAACTCTATTCCGTGTTTGGATGGGTGAGTAGCTGTTCGGGATAGCCGCTAACCTGTATTCCCTATTCCAATGAAAGGTTGGGAAGAGTTGCTAACCTCGCTAACCCACTCCCAATCCAAACGCACAAGGTTTTCTGCCCACAATAAGAACTATGTTGACAACTTTTGACCTTGAATCCATTAATAAACACTTCCTATCTTTATACATGCTCTTATAGTCTTATGCCATCTTACATTTCTAACAAAGGAAAAATCAAATTACACGAGACAGCCCAGAAGTCTGGTTAACTAACTTAATTTTCTTTTATCTGGCTATGAATTGGGATTCATTTATAGCTTCTCTGAAAATTCAAATCACTTGATTTCTTCAAACAATCTAAATAGTAACCCAACCAGGAATACACCACATGCAAATTTTATACTAATGCAGATTACTTGCAATGCATTATGCACCAAAGGGAGAAAGAATGGTGATAACACCAAAAGACTAAAAGAGGAACCAACTACCAAGTATTAGCCAACAGAATGATCTACAAGGTTGTGCCAAACAGCCATATCTCATACAAAATACAACAATTCATTTTAAAGAGCACATTTGGCGCAGTGAACTGCCAACACAGCACAAAAATCACCTATATGACTGGGAACGACTGGCAAATGAGTAGAGAGATGAGACAGGAGCGATTGACTGCTGCCCTGAATAGTCCCGGCTTTGATCCAAGTCATATGCACTTGGATAAGAAACTGGTAATGGTGGGTGTGTCGGATCAGCAGCTGGTGCATAAGTTGGATTCCTGTAGGAGATTTCATGGTGATATGGGTCATATGGGTCACGGTAGTAACCAGCTGTGTCCACCTCTTGCGGTCTCAGGGCTCGGTAGTCCCTACTGCCATGGCGTTCCCTCGAGGGGACCATCTCAGGGGAACCTCTATAAACAACACTGGAATTAAAAACAAAGAAAAAGAGGTACATCAAGTTATTTCTTGTTTAAACTATGAGAGTTTATTTAAGGACAAGTTGTAAGGTGACTACCGTTCAGCTGGCAAGGGACTTCCATTGTAGTACGAATGCTGGTACGGATTACTGAGAGAAGAGGCATAGCTCCCTGGGTCAGTGGCAGGCTCATAGTGTACCGGGTCAGCAGGAGGGGCATAGTGCAGTGGCTCTGCAAGTGCAGGGGCGTGATGTAGCGGATCAGTCAAATAATAATCAGGTGCATGCCTCGACTCCACTGGTGGGGGCAGGTAGCGCACATACACCTCATTTTGCTGAGGTGCTGGCGGAGGCGCATGTCGAATGTAATGTGGGTCAGTGCCATGCAGCAAATAACGTGGTTCGTCAGTTCGAGGAGAGTGGTGTGACCCATATACAGATCTGTATGATTTTTGTGGGGGCTCAGTTTGAGGAGAGTGGTGTGACCCATATACAGATCTGTATGATTTTTGTGGGGGCGGGGTATGGGGCCTTGGTGCTGGTTGGAGTGGAGGGATTGGTTTAAATAATGCTTTTAAGTTTTTCACCTACCAAATGCACATCTTGAAGTCAGAAAATTGAAAAGATAAGTATGTATTAGCTACTCATTGCTTCCAAACAGAAAATTACAGAGATAAATCTTACTGTGTGCCAACTTGGTGAGTATCCAAGGCAACTATGCATAAATTTAAGAGAGAGTATATATTGCATTGGCATGATCATTTGGAAAAAGAAAAAATATATATGTGCAAGCACAACAAAAGTTCCGTAAGATCAGACAACTTACTTGCTTATTATTGAGCTCAGGAGTGAACTTGCCCTTATTATTATAGTTATCAATAATAGCTTTCTTGAATGTCCTCTCTGCAACGGGCAAGCAGTCTTGATCAATCTTGAATTTTACCTGTGCATACATGTCATGCATAAAAAAAATGTAATGCACTTACCTGAAAACTTCCACATGAAATAAGTACATGTATATCATAGTTAATGGTTTGTAAACATCAAGACTCAAATGAAAAAATTCAACAAAACTTCAAATCATGTAAACTACCTCTGCAATAACAGAAAATCTGAGATTTTAATCTTTTTTTAATGTGCACAGTTGATAGATGTTTGTAGAAAAGTCAATTCGACTTTTCAAAAAAATTCAGGTAAAGTCGAGTTCGGGTCGAGTCAGATCGGGCAGATTCTCCGGGTTGAGTGAGATTAGTTACTTCTAAAGCAACATGGGACGGGCTGAATCATTATTGAGTCAGTTTGACTTGGTACTTATCAGATCATGGGTCAGGTTGAGGCTGTTTGATTTTGGTAATTGTAGAATTAAGCACAGCCTGTCCCAAGCCAGGAAAAAGGAGGGTCGTGATAGGCATGGCGAGCCAGCGGTAAAAAAACAGCCTTCTTTTATGGAAATGAAACCCAAAATTGACTCCTGTTGGGTTTCATTTCTAACCTACCCCAACTTGCTTGGGACTAAAGGCTTGGTGGTGGTTGTTGTTGTTGTTGTTCTAGGGTTATGGGTCTGATATCAGGTTGTCCAACTTCAGAGAATGTTCGAGCCTCGGGTAGCCTCGAGTCAGGTTGGGTCAAATTCGAATCAATTTGACTTTTGAAAAAAATAGAGTCAGGTCGGGTTGGGCAAGTCATTCGGGTCAGGTCAAATTTAGCCACTCGTGGCTCAAATGATCCGTTCAAACCATTAACTGTTTCTAAACCACATTACTATACATAAATCGGCTCATTTGCAGTTGTTTTATTAAAGATCGAAGCACTAGAAAACTCCAACTAATGTAAGCATCATTCGATCTTCTACACTTCCAAAACTTATGAATTACTTCTCCATCCATATAGATGATTTTCTACATACATCCATCACAACTGATGCAAATTAAGTTCACCAGTTTAACGGCGTCCGTCATAAATGCTCGGTGGGCATCACTATTTTCTTCCTATATGGAATGGGTTCATGTCCCTCAAGGCACAAGGGGCATTTGGAATTTAGAGAATTTCATTAAGGAGATGACAGGGTATCTAGGGAGTATAACAATGTTGAATAAAGGGAAATTATCACATCTTGGGATATTGAGTCTTACCTCTCTAAAGAAGGTCTTAGATAAAAAAAGAGAAGTTCAAACAATTTGAATTGGTCAATTCACGAATTTTGGATTACAAGTTAGTGGTATGTGGTTCCACCAAGAGGCAACGGCACACAATCCCTCCTCTTACTAAGCTCTTTATTACAGTAAATGTGGGACCTTAGAAGAAAGCTATCATGACAAGCAAAGCAAAGGTATGTCTCATAGGGGGCGTTTGGTTCGTGCTATAAACTATTCCAGGGAATAGAAGGATTCCAGGGAATGTAATACCAAGGTATACCATTCCAGGGAATGTGTCATTATCACGTTTGGTTCGCGCATGGCTATCGCTTCAGCATTTCATACAAACAAAACTAAAATTATCTACCACAAAGTAAAAACATAAAACACAATTGACTAAATCATTGCAAGATTAAATTTGTACCGGCACACATAAAAGGCATTGGTACAAGACTATACAAAGCGGATACAAAATTGACTGGTACAAAAATTCAGATCACATCAAGCTACATCTTAAGAAAGCTTGTACCAGTCCATTCAGATTTCATTCAGAATTTTTGTACCAGTCCAATTTGTACCTTACAAAAGCTACACTGATCTGAAATATAAGCATTTGGGAGCATTCAACCTAGTACCAATTAATACATAAATTAACTGGTATCCCTCTGTCTCACTTTGTCCCCAGTGAAAGTGTGAAAGTGCAAAAGGAGACAGAAAAATCAATAATAATATTAACAAAGTTTGGATTTGGGAATAATCAAGATAATTGAACAAACAAACTCAAGAATCGAACCAATTTAATTAGAATCTCATAACAGATACAAAAATGGTGAAATGCCGAAGCTTAGGTAAAACTCAGAATTTGTTAGATAATTGTCTAAATTGACTCCAGAGACTAATTCCCTATTTATACATGATTCAAACAAATCAATAAATGAAAGAAATGGTGAACTAAATCGCTCTAATTGATCTCCGCACAACAAGTTAGCAACAGCTCAGGATATTTCGTCTGAGTTGGCACGTGCGCTTGTGTTGACTACCATGAGAGATGTGAGAATGAGGCGATAGGGATTGGAGAGCGATGGCAGAGAAACGGGGAGAAGGAGAGGAATTGGGGACGGGTAGTGCGGAGAGAGAAAAAGAGAGAGCGACAAGTCAGGAGAAGAAGGGATCAGAGAAAAAAATTAAAAACGGAGCACTAATTATGATTTCCATGAAGCGGGAATGAAGAAATTCCATCTTTTTTCCAGCTATCCGAATAGCCATAAAGTATGGTATTCCGATGACAAGGGAATCATTGATTCCTATGTCTATTCCCTTCCTCTTCTAACCAAATGCAGTAATCACCAAAATAGCATCTCAATGCCAGGGAATCACTCTCCGATAGACTGAACCAAACGCCCCCATATTGTTCATGCATCAAATACAATAGAACATACAAATTGAATAGGGGAGAGCAAGCCAAAACCTAGATAATAGCATGAACCTACGGTTTTGGCTATGCATCAAATGCAAAACTTCGAAGCTAAGCAAATGTCAAGCATCACTATCCAAGTAATGAGTTGTACCTTTGTACTACATTTCACATCAAAATCCTTTGGCTGGAATATTAATCTTATAACCATTCTACCCACATAGCAACCTATTTTCCTACTACCAGCATATTTCGATTGTCCCTAGCGATAATAAAAAAAATAGTCTAGAAGCACCAACCAAGTACATCACTAATCAATAAGATCACAGGAACTATAATGCAGTCCAA
This sequence comes from Carex parvula, assembly GCA_025461045.1. NCBI lineage: Eukaryota > Viridiplantae > Streptophyta > Magnoliopsida > Poales > Cyperaceae > Carex > Carex parvula. The sequence continues at coordinate 67,807 of JAJGRW010004462.1, read as the reverse complement.
GATTAATAACTAGATATAACTTTTAGTAATATTTTGTCACTTGACATACTAAATTCTCAAGATTTTGGCTGCATTTTCATGCACCTTCCTCTTTTAACACTCCTTTACCCAGCCTGACCAAATCAGATCAACCAATCTAATTGGAGACACAATTGGGTTGGATAAGGTCTGGTTATTCAAAACAGAGAAATGACCTTCCCAGACATGAGCTGATAAAGTCAACCCTCCATTATTGACAAGCCATATGGGTCAAATCATGCCCAAAAATGTCCTGCCAAGGTAAAGGAGGAATAACCTGCCCAAAAACAGGTCAGTAAAGGAGGTCCATTCATGAATGGTAAGACATTTGGTCAGATTATGTCCAAACACAGTGTCATGCCAAGGTAACAAAGCCTCTGACAATCAAATCTCAATCTAATATGAAATTGAACTAAAAAGGTAATAAAGGCAAAGCTACCTGTGCAGGGAACCGACCATGGAAGGCGTCCCTCTCCAGGCCCAATGCTCCATTGGAGGTCGCCCTGTACACCCCGTACAGCAGCTTCAGATCAAAATCATACAAGAACAGCTTTGTCCCAGGTTTAATTTTCTTAACGGTTTCCAATTGACCCTTCGGCAAACCAAAAACCCGATACTGATAACACTCTGGTTTTGTCTTCCCACTACACATGAAGATAAAACCAGAGCTCTTTCTGGCCTGTCCCTTTCAGCATCCTTCTCCCTATCCAATTTCTTCTTCTCCTCCTTTCTATTATCATTCCGGTCAAGAGAGGAACCGGATGCCTTTTTCTTAGCACTCCCATCAGGAGATGCACCAGACACCTTTCTCTTAGCACTATTGTCAGGAGATGAACTGGATACCAAGCTAGGGTTGGGGTCAGATTTATCAGTCGGTTTGGGGTCAGAGTTTGGAGCTCCCGTATCCACCACGGCCTCCTGAGGTCGCTTCAAGAGATTCATCCTCTTCTTCTTGAACTTCTGGGAGGAGGTTGAACTAGACGCCGGTCGATCAGCCTTAGGACCCGTTGTTGGCCTCTTCTTGACCATTATCGCTAGTCTAATTCCAATTCAGATCGATTCTAAATAGATTGACAAAGAACACAATCTAAAATCTAGGGTTTAGTAAGTCTACCTGAAATTCGCATAAAGAGAGAGAGAGATGCTTAAAGGACGCTATAAGGCCGGCGATTGCTGATTTCGTAGATTCACAGATATCCAATTGGAGAGGTCGAGCAGGCGTGATCGGAGGTAGCGAGACCCGACATTTTTATGAATATCCAAAGTTAATTAGAAATTAATATTTATGCTCAGAATTTCCGACTTTCATCAAAAATATTCAAATCGGTTATTTTTATTGTCAGTTTTCTCTCCCAGAAATTAACCATTTTATTACCGTTTTTTTTTATTTTTTTTAGAGACACTATGAAATAACAAGATAATGAAATTTAACACTGAAAATTTGAATTTTTTATTTAAATTATTTGTTAGATTATTTTTTTTGATATATAATTAGCATATTTATACTAAAATACGTTAAATTATATGAAATTATGTCGAATTACACTATATTAAGTTAAATTACACTAAATTATATTACATTATGCTAAAATATGGTAAATTACGTTAAATTACATATGAATAGGGATGAATCTTCATTGAAAAGACGAAAAACAACGACGAAACTTCAAACAGTTATAAAACAGTGCTAGAGTGTCCGATTTCAGCAAATGACCACTTTTCAAAAAGCTTGCGAAAAAACGCATGCGTCCGTGCCACTACGTTGGATTTCAAAATTCAGAATTGCCAAAAAATAAGGAAAGAGTCTCAAAACTTGAGTTGAAGTTTCCGATTAAGATTTTTATTTCTATTATTCAATCTAAGTAGTTCAGTAAATTAGTTACATAATGAACTTGTAGAATACCAATTTTTACTATTTTTTGAATTTTTTTACTATTTCTTATGATTCATGAAAGACGACACAAAATCGGTCTATTTCTTATCGTATTTCAGCATAATTAGCGAAGTTATTGTAATTTAGCGTAATTTAACGTAATTTAGTGTAATTTAACATAATTTATTGTAATATAGTGTAATTCAACATAATTTCAAGTAATTTAGTGTATTTTAGTATAAATATGCTAATTGTAAATCAAAAGAAGTAATCTAACAAATAATTTAAACAAAAAATTCAAATTATCAGTGTTAGATTTCATTATTTTACTCTTCATAGTGTCTCAAAAAAATAAAAAAGAGAAAACCGGTCATTTTTTGGATTTTATGTGGATTGCACAATTTAGTAACTTTTATGTGACAAATTTTGAATTAGTTCATACAAATTTGTTATAATATAAAGAGGGACAATTGATAGTGAAATTCTTTGGTTAACATAGCCCAAATTTCGCTCTGGCGCAAAAAACTAATGAATCTATAAGGTAATGCCAATTTTGAATTTTGATCCAACTATCATATTTGAGCTACCGAATATTAAATTTGGATCCGACGGCGGAAGCTTAAACTCAAAGTTTGATATACTCTTTGCATTTATCCGTATTAATTAACAGCGTCGGTTGAACTACTGAGCCGATGGCATTAAACTATGTTTCTCATATGTTCCAACAATAATTAATGAATAAACATAGATCGTTTAAGGGTTTCAAAATATATATACATATATCCAACAACACATAAGTGTTCCAGCACTCTCAAAATGGTCGTCTTTAGCTAGCTTTCTCCGTCACAACTCCGTCTCTAACAACAGCACTTATCGGCCGCCACCTCAACAACACCGCGACTCCGTTATTGAAGGTTCCTACATCTGACTCTTTGTCTATATCTTTCTAGGATTTTCTAGTTACGGTTTTCATGGGTAATATGGTTCTAGGGTTTAGGGTTTAGTGCTAGATCTGTAGTTTTTTAAGTGTTCTTTTTTAAGACTTTCTAGTTTTGGAGCTTTCTTACTCTTTGATTTGTCATTTAATTTTTCAGCAATGTCGTCTCAATCATGTCTGCACTCTCCAGAACCAGCAGCGAAGAGGGAAAGGGACCCCACGAGCTGTGGGAATGATAGGAAAATGATCACTCCACAACGAATTCATATTACCACCGACAATGATACTAATGAAGCCAAAACATATAGCGAAAATTACTATCTTTTTTTCTGGAAAATGGCGAGAAGCGAATGCAAAATAGCCATTTTTCTGATTTATTTACTGCAAATGTGTTTTTAGGTCTTTTTGACAGGTTTTTGAGAAAGTTGCGTATTAGGCCAAAAACTAGAGCAAAAGTGTCATATTTAGGCGATTTTCGAAGATAGCGTCAAAACAGGATATCACATGAAGCATGCAACATCTCACATGAAGTGCACAACATGCAAAATGGCGAAAAATATAGAAAATCCACTAAGTCAAGAAGTCGTGTGGCCTCCTCTATGCCGCACGATCGTGACTCAATCTGTGGACTGTTTCCTTGAGATCAGATCATCCACCGTTGATGCTATTTTTGGCAAAATTCTTCTGAAAGGACGCGATGCTTCAGCGGCAAGCTTTCATAGCTATTTTTGGCTTCATCTATCCAAACTTGAAGTGCACTCCAAGTTTCCACCACCTCCACCACTTCCACTACTCCATCTCTCATATTAAGAAGACTATAAATGTTATAACCCGTAAAATTAAGTGTAATTAATTAGTCTAATTAATAGGATTTTGACCTAATTAAAATTTTTTAGATAATTTAAACAGTCAAATAACGGATAAATAAATAATTAGCTAAGTAGATTAATAAAGCGTATTTAATTAAATTAAATAGCACAAACCAAATTTTTAAAGTGTAAAATACTAATAATTTGTAAATATTGGTTGAACGAAATCAGAAATTTAAGTTGAAATATGTTGATTGAGTGACTCGTTACATGATTGGTCACTCAGATTGGAATTGAAAATTGGTAAACTAAAATTTTGAGATATGATTTCGGGTCCGGTCCGTTTCCCCTATACACCCCCCCTCTCTTCTCTCTCTGGCGACAGAACCCCCCCCACTCCCTTCTTCTCCATTTCTCTCCACTCTCTCTCTTTTCTCGCTGCCTCTTGACCCTACTCTCTCTTTGATCTCTCTTTGCTCTCTCTTGGTTCTCTGCCTTCGGGCCCTCCTCTCTGTGCTTGTGCTGTGTTCGATCTCCTACTGGAGACCGTGATCGGGTTGCCTTTTTGTTTTTCCCGTGCCTCCTTTGTGTTCTTTGGGCGCGACCGTTACCTCTTGCCCTTCTTGGGTACCCGGGTGTTGTTGTTGCTCGTTGCGGGTGATCGTTGCTGCTGGCTAGACGATCGGTGCCTATTTCTCTTGACGGCCGAAGGCGAGGCAGAGCCTTGGAACCGGCCGAGTATACGGGCCGTGTGGTTACTCTCCCCGGGTAACTCTTGACTCTTTTATTTTGGTTTTGCCTTGTGGCTTGCGGCTGATGCCTTGATCTGTGGCCTTCGTGCCATTTCGCTTGACCTGCGGCTTTATGCCTTTTGTTGCTGGTGGCTGTTGCCTTGACCTGCGGCCTTGAGCCTTTTTTCTGTGATTTGCGGCCTTCGTGCCTTGTGTGGTTTTGACTTGTTTCTGTTGCTGGTACTACCCCCCCCCCTCTGTTGCTGTTGTTGTTGCTTTGATTTTGTTGGGTGCTTGCTTTGCCTTGCCTTTTTGGGCTTGCGGTCTCTGTTGCTTGTTGGTTGATGTTTAGAGGGTGCTGTACCAGTTGGTACAGCCCAGTGACACTGCTGGTACCGAATTTGAAATGACAGGGACCTTGTTGTGATGTTTTGAAAGTTGAGGTGGCTGTACCGCTGATACCGATCCGTAATTCCTTTGTCCTTGTTATGATTGTGTGCCAATTTTGTTACTGGTATGGTGTACCAGTGTTATGCGTAGAACGCAACGCAAGTTTCGGTACGCTTGAGAGCGTACCTTTTAAAACCACGTTTACACTCCACGAGTAAGGGATGCAAGTGCACAACCCCTATCGTGTAGTATATTCGGGTATCGATCCACAGGAACGGTTAATTGCGAGGTTAGATTCTATCAAACTTAATCAAAAACTAGAAGTGGAAAAGGTTTGGTTTGGTATTTAATTTCCTAAAGGGTCAAGTCAAACAATTCAAGAAGATGTAATAAAATGCTAGAAGAAATGTAAATTGTGTTTTGATTATGGATAAAAGGCGTTTCCAGGGTTTCAGACTTCATCTCTGATCTGCCTCTAGTGGTACGGCCCGTACCTAAGTGGTACGGCTAGGCCGTACTTCACTTGGTAAGGCAAGGCCGTACCACCCTGGTAAGACCCGTACTGGCATCCCAGAACAGAGCTTACCAGTTCGAGTGAATGCATTTCTTTGCTGGTACCTTGTGCTAAACTCTTTAGAAAGGTTCAATAGACCATACCTAAGGTTCCTAACCCTCAACCATCGTTTGTTGGATCAAGATCTAGGTTGGAATGTAATGATTGCCTTTTAGGGTTTCTACACCTTAGCTGGTTGATTGGAGGTCTAAGGCACCCTCTAATCTGTCGATTAGAGGAGAATTCAACCTTTCGGCTTCAATTCGAACTATTCTACCCTAAGCATTTGATTTGGATGAAAGATTGAGATGATCACATGACCTTGATAGGTTCGATCTAAACCTAGAGGCACATCATACAACAATCACAGCAAGCAAAGCAAAAGATATCAAAGAAGATCACAATCAATCAAACTAAAGAGTTCATACAAGATACAAGTCAAAGAAAGTCAAAACAAATCAAGAATCAATCTCTAACCCTAGAAACTAAAAGAACTACTCACAGCACATAATCAGATCTAAAAATACAATAAAAGGGAGAGAGATAGCCATGGATCGAAGGGATCGAGAGGAGGAAGCTAGATCCGTCGAGTTTCGCCTCTTTTCTCTTCCTTCCTTCTTACTCTCAGCTCCTTAGCTCTCTTTCTCTCTCTTACTGTGCTCTCAAATGGATCTGGAATGGAATAGATCCTGAAATTGGAGAGTTCCCCGCTTTAAATAGCCTCTGCCCAAATTTGAATCTGTCAGGCCGCCTTCATGTACGGCCCGTACCAATTTGGTACGGCCTGGCCGTACCAGGCGTGAAGAGCTGAAAAATGGCCAAGTATGGTAAGACCCGTACCAAACCTGGTAAGGGCCGTACCTCAACATCCAAATGGCTAAGTCTGGTAAGACCCGTACCAAGCCTGGTAAGGGCCGTACCTCATCATCTGAATCGCCGTTTCTTCGTGTGTTTTGCTCCAAACCTGCAGAAAACAAACAAACACTCAGCAGTACCAAATTCTAAACATATATCGATGAAATGCACATGATTCTGGTGAATTAGGGCACGAATCTGGTACTAAAACAGGCCTAAAATAGACTAAATATGCGAGGTATCAACCAGCAACCACTGTTGTTGCTTCTGTATTGCTCTCTGTTAAACTTGCGACACTTAAGAGGAAATGGTGATACAACCCTATATGGACACCTGTATGATCCCGAAACACACCAAATGAAAATATTTCAACACATGTAGATTAATTAGGATTTTTAATTAATTAAAAGTTGATTAGTTAGGATTTTTAAATGTTAAACAAATATTAGATTAAGTCAAATGTAGTTTTAAATAAAGTAAACGTTTTATAAATAAAATAGGTTGTTAATTAATAAAGGACAATTAATTAACAACATATTAACACTTCGAATCATTCGATTTCAAATTCCATTGAGTAGAATAAGTAGATAATCACGTATTATTTTATAGTTATAAGTTATTGACTTGTACAAATTATTAGTGTAAATTCGTAAAACTTTAGAAATATTCTAACTAAATAGTTAACACTTATAAATTACGTACTTGAGATCTAAAATTTATTTGTAGCTTAATTAATTAGGAAAAACACATTATTTTACAAGTGATTAATTAGAAAAGTAATAATATCAATTTAAATTACGTAGGTTATACATTACTTATTTTTATTGTAAAAATATGTAATACCCTTAAGTTAAAAGTTATAAATATTTAAATTTCATTAGAATAAATTAAACCAACCTTGACCTAATTTCACGTTCAATCGGAATCGAATAAAATCGATCGAACCGGTTGAGCAGATTCGAACACTTAGTGAAATTTATCAAACAGGGTAATAAGGGTCACGAATACTTAGTATAGACTCTAATTAAGTTACGACTAAATTACAGGTCAGCCGACCTACACCGAGTTCGATCCGTGGTCTGATCCCGCTGACGATTACACCGGAGCAGGTGAGGATCGTGCAGATTGCGGTGACTTCTAGTACTAGCTCTTTCTACCCTTACAGCTATCAGGTGTGGGATATCTGTTTTATTCTTTCGTGGCGTACCCTTACCAGTCGACCACTTGACCTGACATCCGCACTTTAAATTTGTAGTTGCATTAGAGTATGTTTAATCCTTTCTGAACTGTAATTTAGGATTTGCATAAACCCTTCTAAATAAAAATTTGCTGCTTTCTTAGGAGTAGCGTAAATTAATTTAATAATATATTAGGATATTAGTTGTCCTCTTCTCGTAGAGGACGACATATTATCGTAGTTAGGCATGTGCATTGGTGAGTGTGAGATAGAAGACCGAATGACTGCTTTCTGTCCTCGTAGAGTGGGTTGCGAGGCGGTTCGCGGGTCATTGGGCTGAGGGATCACTTGACCCCTCAGAGGTCTTATTAGGAATATTATATTATTATATGCATTGAGTTGTAGTATATGCTTTTCGATCATTTTACATTTTGTGCGGACCGATCTCGAGTCCGGAGACGATTCGGGAGGTATCCCCCCTACATTAGGAGCTACTTGCCTAGTACGGCTGCCGAGGTTGCGGTGGCAGATTTTATTTTTGTTGTTATGGGCCGCTCACGAGCCCTTGTCCCATTGATCCGGTCGGATGGTGGAGTTCCGTCGTCTGCTCATGAGGAGACGGATTGACTTATTCTTACGCCTTGCTTGTAGTTTTCTCCTATTTTATATGTTTGGTGATGAATCGTCTTAGAGTAAGGAAAATACACAAATTTTTGAGTATAACCGTCGGCTAGCGTAAACCAGCCTACAGGTTGAAGTCTTTGGGGCAAAGCTCGATGCTGTTAGGCATCGGGTATCTTTGCTCCCCTGATCGCAGTCCTTGTGTTATGTCGCATTTGAGATATAAATCCAATTTGGTTGAATTTGGCACGGCACGGGGTGACAAAATTATCCGTATTATTACTATATCAATTTGTACACACGGTACCTATTGTACTGGACTCCGGTTGAGTATAATATTCATCCTCATATTTTATTTTGGGAAACTTTGGCATTTTGGCATAATAGGAAAATCACATCATGTCATCTATTATATGTATACTTTTCTTTTGTAGTATTATGATAGGTATAATTTTCGCAGCATATGCATTAAAAAGTGAATTACTGACTTTACGTAGATTACAAATTAAAATGTGCTTTGACTTAAGAGGATCCCTGAAGGGATAATACTGGGTCAGATACTGGGCGATCATTCGCTCATCCCCTCCTTTTTATGGATGTGGGCAGGTACCGAGCCGGACGGTCCGCAGCATGAGATGTCAGGAGCTGTCCCTGATGGTCACGCCGCATGATTAGTTTAGGGACTTTTGTTTAGGCTTTTGCGGGTCCAATGTTTTTGTTATACACATTGGACTCGATAGATTATGTATCCTTTGATTAGACTATGTATATTTGATCCCGGTGGGGATTTGTATAGATGATCTGATGTATGTATTATGTTATGTTTATTCGATATTTATGACTTTTGCTTGATTATTTTATTATTACTTCCGCTGTGTGATTATTATTCTTGTTTAGCCTTGCGTGTCATTAATCCGATTAGTAGACACGGGGCGGGGACTGATCACACCCTAATCCGGAAATCCTGGTTTGGGGTGTGACAATAAATACCCCTCTTGTAATAGAATTTAGTGTGCGTATTTAATTGTGTTAAGTCCATAGAATCGAGATTAGCAATTCTCATTGCTAGGTTAGGTTAGAGAGTACTTAGATTGAGTTGTAATTTATGTTATTTTATCTCTTTTATTTTTCCATGGTCATAAGAAACTAAACTTCTCATCTCTAGGGTTAGGGTTGTACTCGAATTCTTAATTATGTTTTAGTATAAGTTTATATTTTGTTTATGTTGATTTGAGTTTCTTTATTATTTAAATTCCTTTTATATTAAGTCCTTGCATACATAGTTCTGTCTACTATATGCCATGACCCTCCACATACCAATAGGTGTTTAGTCATTGCATCCCGGTGTGAGCGGGATAATGCATGTAAGTACTATAGGCACTTCGGCTAACGAGACTTGGCAGCGGTTCAAAGACTAGGGTTAGAACCCAGTGGGTTCCCTTAGCAAGATAGTGTAAATTGTACATTAATATTATATTAGGAAACACTTAGATTAGGTAGGGTCTTTGGGATATTTCAACTATGGGGTAGTATAGGGAAATAATATAATTACGTACCTAAAATACTTTAGTCTTGGTAGCCCAAAAGTCGATCGCATGATCAGAAAACTTTTCAAATCGCATAAGCAAAAATCCAGCAAGCCCTGGGGGTAGTAACAGTACGCATGCGAGGTAGCTGTGGGACAATCTAGACCGCATGCAAAAAGTGATAGTGCTGCATGCGACATAGAGAGACATCAAAATTTATACTTTGCATAATTAAGAAGGAGAGAACATGAACCCTAGAGGCCCTTTATTTACTGTTTAATTCTAACCTTAGCACAATTAGCGCCACCGCATCAAACTTCTAAAAACTCCTCGATAACCTAGACTAGTGAAAAGTGTTTATAACCTAATACACTATCCATGTGGATCGACACCCCAATTATACTACACGGTATGATCATGCGCTTGTGATCTGAACGTAAGTAGAAATTAGGGTTTATAAATCTTTAAAAGTAGTAGTTCAATTTGGACTCATCAAATACTGGTATGAATGTAAGGGTAAAATTCTCTAATTTGACATTTTATTGATTTTTAATTATTCAATAACATAAAATATGCAAGAAAGACCTTGCCTTTACATCCAATCACAGAGATTTCATTTTTTAAATTTTGCATCCAGTCAAGACTGTTAGGAGGAATGCAACAAGAGCAAGAGATTGGATATTAGCTAAGCAAAGCCAAATGCAACTATAAAGAGGATTAGAGCAGCAACATATGTTCTTTCAGATGTCATGCACTGTGAGATGCCTACCCAAGAAGCTGATTCCTGGAACTGCAGTTAGGTAAGACACCTGACTGAATAACTTAGTGTTTTTTAATAAGCTGTTATCTGTACACTATAGTGATACATTCATCTGTACATGATAGGGTCCTACTGATATGATTAATGAGATGGCCAATATTTGCAAGAGGAATACGAGGTCGGGTCCCGCTTGTAGATCAGGAGGCATTAGACGATCTGGACTTGAAATTCCAAATATTACATGATAGATATCTTATGATGCCACTATCTGAAGGAGGAGGCTTCCGCTGCTATGCCTGGCTGGGAGACATGCTACCAAGTTTAATTTATTTATTATAGAAAAAAAGCTGCCGAGTTTAATTTAACAGGATATCAATCGCAATTATGTTGATTGTATAGCATGGTAGTAAATGAAACATAATTTATATATAATTCACAATTACAGAAATCTATAAATGTCGAGAAAGGGAGGTAGTATAGCTGATTAGAAAAAAATTCGGTTAGTTACCTAAAAATCGAGAATACGATTCTCCTTCATAACTTTGCACTGTAAAGGTTTTTAAAAAAAATATATAAATATCTAACAAATTGCACGATAATTTCTTCCTTCGCAGCTATCAACATAAATAAAGTATAAATGCAATACAAGATAAATAGATAATTAAATAGACGATATATATATAGTGGCAAGATACGGAGTCCGTTCTTATTAAAAAAAGAGAAAAAAATGAAATAACATGTAAAACAAGTTTCAGTGAATAATTAAATTTCTTATTCTTTCAACATTTGTTATATGGAGTACGGATATTGTTTAAGAAATTTATCTCCTACTCTTTCAACACTTGAAACAAATGTCGTTGAGGGCATCTTTATGTCACCATCCAAAGGATGAATTCACATCCCCTCAGGTTATCTGACTGAGTACAATTAAAACGGACGGTCCAAAATCTATCTTTTAACTTGACACGAATTTCAAAGCACCAATAATACTGCTCCTGCGTCATCCCAACTAGGCATCGGCTGAGAGTAAATCTGGGCCATCCGTTTTAATTGTGTTGAGTCCATAGTGACATAATACGCGAACTATACGCGTATAATTCGTGTATAATTCGTTTTTTATACATAACCGCACCGAACTCCGTTTAATATGTGGAAAAACGTATAATACATTTTATTCGCGAATAAAACGCGTATAAAACACGAATTACGAATTATTCGCGATAAAAACGCGAAAAAAAAGCCAAAAAAACGTCAAAATTATTTTTTGAATTTTTTCAAAAAAAAAAAATTTACGTTCTTTTTTGGGGTTTTTTTTTTCCTTCCTTGTTGTACCAAATAATTCCCGAATTATATTCGAATTATACCTGAATCACGAACTTTTGACCTCACCGAACCAAATCTGAACTTTTGATTTGTCACTATGGTTGAGTCAGCTCAGAGAGTGCCTGAGCTGGGAAGATACGGATCCCCAAAGGATTACCCAATTTTTTTTTTTTCCTTTACAGGGTACATTCGTCTTTGTCAGAGAAAATAGGACCGAAATTTTTATTTATAACATAGTTCAAAAAAAAAAAAAACTAAATAACCATTGTTTCTGGAAATTTAGATTTTCACCACGGCCGCACCGGCATTCTGCGGACTCAAATGCTGGAGACCGCACAGGCATTCTGCGGACCCATTTTTTTTGTTTGTTTTATAGAAGCACCAGCGAGATATCTCAAATTTTTGGTTTTTTAATATTTTTTTGTTTTCTAGGAATGTGTGCCACACATAAATGTGAGATATCAAAGTTTGAAAACGGGATGGAAAAAAAATGGGTCCGCAGAATGGTTATGTGGATTCATTTAAGGGTCCGCATTAGCATTCTGCGGCTCCGCTGAAATAGGTTGCAGAATGCCAGTGGGCCGTGGTGAAAATCGAAATTCTCCGAAACGATGGTTATTTGATTTTTTTTTATTTTTTTTTACTATGTTATAAATAAAAATTTCGGGAAATTGGAATTGGGTTTGTTGAACAACTTTTATTTAAAGGCTGACTCAAACCTTCCGATCAAGTTTGAGATTCGAACATATAATTTAAAAACTAAATAATTAAAATTTAATAAGTTCCGTACATCTAAATTATTTGTGCAAATTTTAATACGAATTTAGATATATATTTAGATAATATTTTGTTCAGGGTTCTTTGGAGAAAAACCCAACCTAAAAGAATGAAAAAAAAGGACCATGTTGCACGAGACGACAACAAAACAGGGGTGTACACGGTTGGATGCGGATCGGATATTAGTCAAACCATATGTTGTAAATTTTTGAATACGGATATGAATACAGATAGTCTCGGTTATGAATACGGATCGGTATCAGACGGATACGAATATGGATATGAATATAATTCAGATAATTAAAAATGAATTACTATATATACATTCTAGCAAAAAATAATATTTAAATATAATTTTTTTATTCTAAATTAGTACTAATTTTTTTATAATAAATTTGTTGGTTACAAAACATATATCATGTTACAAAAATAATGGTCACTAATTATGTCATAGTGTTATATTGTTCATCACAATATACCAACCCAATCTTGATAATATTTTTTTTCTAAGTATATAGGATAAAAAAATCTAAAAGAGCCTTGAATGATCATGCGACTTCAACTTCTTTTGAACCAGCTGCATCGTTTGTTTCTACTTTCTCAGCAAGATCATATATCAATACTATAAGACTAAAAATATAAATAATAAACCATTGGTATAACAAAAAAAAAAAAAAGTAATAAATATTTGGTATGTATATGCAGTTTAAAAACATAGAGTATCTTTGTTATGGTTTAGGAATGTAAACGGTCGGATACGGATAGTTACAGATAGTTAGAGATCAAACTGTATCCTTATATGTTATCATTTTTTAGATACAGATACAAATAGTCTTGAATACGAATACGGATTGAATAATTTAAGTAATTTTCTGAATTCGAATTCAGATAAAATCAGATAATATCCGATCCGTTTACACCCCTACAATAAAGCATAGGTAGCTATTTTTTTTTTCCAAAAATTAAAACAGATAAAATTAAGGAGGAACTAACCAATGGATGTCCACTTGCAGGGCGGATTTACTGTAGCACAGGGTAGAGCAACTGCCCTACCCTGAATATCCAAAACTAATTTACAAAGACTGGATTTTGGATCTTTGCCCTACCCTGAAAATTGATATTGCCCTACCCTGTAGCCCAATTAAAATAACTGGCCCATTATCTAATGGGTTTGGACCCGATCATCTATTTAAACCCGATTCAATAATATCTTGCCCTACCCTGATCAAAATCCTGCATCCGCCCCTGTCCACTTGTGTATAGCGAATCAACTGCAAGAGGTGTCAGAAATTTTCCAATTCTCAGTTTCGTAATTGGATGCCGATTTAGAAAAATAAAAGATGATTTTTTTACATTTGAAGCTGTGCAGTGGGTTTTTTTTATTTCTTTTCCTTTTTAAGTGTGCTATTTAAGATAAAAATTGTGTGGGGGAAATAAGAGACACGTTACATATATGCTGTGACTTGTATAAAAGTTGTTTTGGCTATTTTTAGACTTGTATGAGCTGGTTGGGTCAAAATTGAGGAATAATGGGGAAAGATAATCATCAATCATTTCTAATTTTCTTAATACATGATTATGGTGCATATTAACTGTCCTCACAACTGATTACAACTAACTTGTATATTGTTTATATCTTTGTTCTGCTGTTGTTATTAAAAGTACGAGACAACATATAATTTAAACAGAGTTTGTAACTAACTGGTTTGACTTAGTCAAGCCATAAAACAGCTACATCTGAAAGAACGCGAAGGAACTGAACTAATTTCTCCGATTTATAGGATAGTTCAGTTCATTCAATATATAACTGAATAAATAATATATCTTCAAACCGGTACCGATACCACTGGTAACACTGGTAGGGCAACTGGTACAAAATGCTGCTTAAAGAGGCGCACCATGGAAGGAATTAAATGTGAGTCTGACTCACATCTTTGCTCAGAAATAATATATCTTCAATAGTTACCATGTTCGTTCAATAACTGAATAAATAATAACTAGCCCTTCCCACTAAGTAACAACAATAAAATAACCAAGTGAATTTTACTTCCCCGGCCACAAGGAAGGTAGAAATTAATTGAAATAACACAGGGATAAATGGAGTTGGTCGATGCAAATACATTGTTTTCTTGTTGAACGAAACGCGGTGATAAATGGGGAGGCAGATTCGAAGCGCGTTAACAAGAACAAAATGGATTAACACAATTCCGACATGGGCATTTGGTCTAGTGGTATGATTCTCGCTTAGGGTGCGAGAGGTCCCGAGTTCAATTCTCGGAATGCCCCACTTTTATTGTTTTCTCGAGTTCAATATTTTTTCATATGTTTTTTCATTCGCATGAAAATAAATTATAAGAGATAAAAAATCATAAAATCGTAAAATCGTAAAATCGTTGTCTTTGTTAAAGTAATTTTGAATCTCTTGTCTATCAATTCTCTTATTTATCCAACTTCTTCATTTTTGCTCAAAAACCGCTTTTTTTTCCGCTCACAATTCATGTAGCCGTATTTTTATAGCTATATTCTGTACCTTTGTAAAACCCTCTCCACTTGTTACCATTTTAATTTAGGGTGCAAACCTTTCGCACCAACTATTTTTTTCTTTTTTTCTTTCTAATAGCACGCAAAGTTGTATGGTAGTGAAAAAAATTAGTCATGTTTTTATTAGTTTCGTAATGTCGTAGCATTGATATGGTTCGCGTGATGCAACTTGTGTGTCCCGTGACGTGACTGTTCTTTATCATTATAGTCACTCATATCATGTCACATAATATAATTTATTTTGTAATGGTTTCTTATTTTTTTTATATATTTTGTTAATATTTTTTTGAACTAACTAAAAACTTAAGTAATAATTAAAAGCGATTAGTCATGTTTGATTGCGTCATGCGTGGTCACGGCATAACCACAAGTGATACAACTGTCTTTCACCATTTTAATCACATCAAATCACGTTACGTAAAAATAAATTTTGATCACGTGTCGTGGATCAAAATATGCTCCTCTTCTATGAGAAAAAAGAGCACGCTCCTTTTCTTCCATCTCAATCGTTCAAATTTTATCAACAATTTGGATTGAAAAGAAGCACTATTGTTGAGAATAACTAGAAAATTAGAGGGTAAAAATGTAAAATAAGAATAAGGATAAAATTGTAAATATCATATGTTAGAAATGTTACCGTTATCACTAACGGTAAAATAGCCTTAGCCTCAAGAGAATATATATATCATATGTTAGAGATTGCAATATATAGTTTTTTTAAGATTGAAATAAGAAATTTTTTTCTCATTCATTCCTTCTCTGTTTCAAATTCTGTAAAACTCAACATGGTATCAGAGCGGGATATCTAATCCTGTCTCAATTCCGCAAATAACGATCTACAAGACTGCAGCTAACGAAGAACTGCAGCACCATCAAGGCTAAAAAAAACCGAGTCAGATTATACCAGAAAATAAACCCTTTCTCAAACCAGTATCAAAAAAAAAAAGGGGAAAGAGCGGGATCTAATATCAGATCAGTGCTAGAAAATCAAAACCCGAAATTGGTACAGACCAAATACCAGAAAAAACTGTGTACCAGTGAATAGCGATTGCTGTGTACCAGTGAATATTCGAAATTGGTACAGACCAAAAGAAAACCGTGTACCAGTGAATAGTGACTATCAGATCACTGTGAAAGCCTTCTCCAAATCCCTCTCAACACTTAGAAATGCAACTTACTTCCAACCGAAACCCTAGCTTGAGACCGAAAATGAGTAAAGCTGTCAGCACCGTTCGCTGCACCCACTGCAAGAAGGAGGGACACTAGCAGACGTGGTGTTGGTTCCTCTACCCGTCTTTACGGCCAAGTAGGAAGGGAAGAGGTGGCGATCGAAAGGGGGAGCTTCGCCCAAATTGCGAAGGAAGAAAGAGAGAAACAAAGGAGGAGGCGCTGGGAGAAAAGAAGAGGAAGGGAAATATGACGCGGAACGTTATCCTCTGCGGAGCTTAAAAGCTCCGCAGACTGCGGTTCTTTTAATCTGATCCGTTAGTGGTCCGTTAGTTTTAACTTTGCACGAATCTAAAAGCACAATAATACTGCCCCCTCCGTTAACCCGATCACAAAGCGGCTGAGAGTTAATCTGGTCCGTTCATTTGCTCCGCACCTGCGGAGTTTTATAGAACTCCGCAGAGGATAACTACCCAATATGACGCTGGGAGAAAGTGACCCCTCTGGATTCAACTCTTGTGCCACAAAGGATCCGAATTCAAATCCAGTGCAACCACTCCTCTTACAACTCCTTGTGTTGCTACTTCAACAAAACAATATACATAATTCTGGTATGGCTGCAAATTTAACTCATAGTTTTCATAAAACCAAATGGATTTTAGATTCCGGTGGAATGGACCATATGACCGGAAACATAAATTTGTTGCATAACTTTAGAACCTGTAAAACCAAACAATTTGTGACCGTAGCTAATGGTGAACAAATGGAAATATTAGGAATTGGTACAATTGACCTTTTTTCCAAAGAAATACCAAATGTCTTGTATATTCAAAATTGTTCGTCAAATTTATTATCCATCAGGAAAATCACGGATGAATTAAATTGTGAAATTAATTTTTCATCTAAGAATGTGTTCTTTCAAAAAGGAATAACCAAGGAAATAATTGGTGAAGGTTTTGTGGAAAATGGACTTTATTTTTTGAATTGTGAAAAAGTAAATCTAAATGTTAAAAAACAAGATAATTTAGACATTCTTTGGCATAAAAGAATTGGACATCCTTCGGATAAAATTCTAAAACATATTATTGATTTTTTTAAATTAGATTGTAGTAATTGTGAAGTGTGTAAATTAGGAAAACATACTAGATTACCATTTTATTTATCAAATAGCAAAAGTGAAAAACCTTTTGAATTAGTTCACTCGGATGTATGGGGTCCCGCTCCAATTGAATCATTTAATGGATATAAATATTTTGTTATTTTTATAGATGATTTTTCTAAAACAACTTGGTTATATTTACTAAAAATAAAAGTGAAGTATTTTCTCACTTTCAAGATTTTTATAATTTTATAGAAAATCAATATGAAGCCAAAATTAAAATATTTAGATCCGATAATGGAACGGAGTTTATAAATCAAAACTTTTCAAACTTCTTCAAACAAAAAGGAATTTTACATCAAACAACATGTGTCTATACACCCGAACAAAATGGTGTTTCCGAACGGAAAAATAGACACTTGCTTGAAATGACCCGAGTTCTTTTATTTCAAAATAATGTACCAAAGATTTTTTGGTCGGATGCCGTTCTCACCGCCACATACTTAATAAATAGATTGCCAAGTGCCAATTTAGATTATAAAAGTCCATTGGAAATTATTTACCAACGAAAACTTAATATTGGTCATTTACGTGTTTTTGGTTGTACATGCTATGTACACAAAAATAAACAAGATAAATTTGATTATACCTCGGTTAAGGCCATTTTTTTAGGATATTCATCACAAAAAAAGGGATACAAATGCTATGATCCAATCAATAAAAAAATTTATATTTCTAGAGATGTAACTTTTCTAGAAAATGAGTCATATTACAAAAATATTGATAATAAAATCAACACCCAAGAACCACCAAACATATTCATACTACCTCAAATTGAGTTACCGGTACAAAATGAGAATGAGATTGAAGAAATCTCACAAAATGAGAGAGAAATAGAGGGAATTCCTCAAATTGGTGGTGAAGAAGAAATCATAGCGGAAACACCGTTGTGAAGATCAATAAGAACAACACAACCTTCAACAAGGTTAAGAGATTTTATCACATATGAGGTACAATATTCTATTCAAAATTTTATTTCTTATGAAAATGTCTCCTCAAGCCATAGAGCTTTTTTAACGTCAATTTCAAAAGAGCAAGAACCATATAACTATGAGGAAGCAATTAAAAATCTCTCATGGAACAAAGCAATGAAAGAAGAACTAAGAGCCCTTGAAAAAAATGAAACTTGGGTAATTGTTCAATTACCAAAAAATAAAAAACCCGTAGAATGTAAATGGGTGTACAAAATTAAATACAATAGCGATGGTACCATAGAACGGTATAAGGCTCGCTTAGTTGCCAAAGGATTTACCGAAACATATGGTATAGATTACCATGAGACTTTTGCACCGGTGGCCAAAATGAATACCGTGAGAATTTTATTTTCTATTGCGGTAAACCAAAATTAGAAATTATACCAAATGGACGTCAAAAATGCATTTCTTCAAGGAACACTTGAAGAAGAGGTATATATGACTTTACCACCCGGTCATGAAAAAGAAAAAAATCATGGATTAGCTTGCAAATTGAAGAAAGCTATTTATGGATTGAAGCAATCTCCAAGAGCATGGTATGGCAAGCTAAGCTCTCATTTAATTTCTTGTAATTTTAAAATTAGTAGTGCCGATCATTCATTATTTGTAAAAATTGAAGGAATTAATACTACCATTATATTAGTATATGTTGATGACATTATAATCACCGGAAATAACCAAGAAGAAATTAACAAAATAAAATTTCAATTGAAAGAAAAATTTGACATTAAGGATCTTGGTTATTTAAAATATTTTCTAGGAATATAAATTGCACATTCTAAGAAGGGTCTATTTATTTTCCAAAGAAAATATACCTTAGATTTGTTAAAAGAAACCGGTAAACTAGGTTGTAAACCGGCCTCAACACCAATAGATGGTAAGAATAAATTAAATACCGAAGATGGTGAACCTTTAGAAGATATAAATCAATTTCAAAGACTTATAGGAAAATTAATATACCTAACGGTAACGCGTCCGGATATTTCTTTTTCAGTAAGTCAAATTAGCAAATTTATGCATGCCCCTAGAACACCGCACTTAGAGGCAATAAATAAAATTCTAAGATATTTAAAAGGAACACCCGGAAAGAGAATTTGTATGAAAAATAACAATTCTAACAATGTGTGTGGCTATTCCGATGCAGATTGGGCCGGGAGCTTCGATAGAAAATCGACAACCGGTTTTTGCACATTTGTAGGCGGAAATCTAGTCACATGGAAAAGCAAGAAACAAAACATCGGGGCACGATCAAGCGCCGAAGCAGAATATCGTGCCATGGCGTCCACCGCAAGTGAGTTGACATGGATCAAGCAACTCCTTTCGGATTTAGGAATTAAAATTCATGCGCCAATGCAAATGTTTTGTGATAATCAAGCGGCACGACATATAGCATCCAATCCGGTGTTTCACGAAAGAACAAAACACATCGAAGTCGATTGCCACTTTATTAGAGAAAAAATACAAGGAAAAGAAATTGAAACTCCTTTCGTGAGAAGCGAAGATCAATTGGCGGATATTTTTACGAAGGGACTTGATCCGAAGCCATTTGAAGAAAATATAAGCAAGCTAGGATTGATCGATATTTACAATCCTAGCTTGAGGGGGAGTGTTGAGAATAACTAGAAAATTAGAGGGTAAAAATGTAAAATAAGAATAAGAGTAAAATTGTAAATATCATATGTTAGAAATGTTACCGTTATCACTAACGGTAAAATAGCCTTAGCCTCAAGAGAATATATATATCATATGTTAGAGATTGCAATATATAGTTTTTTTAAGATTGAAATAAGAAATTTTTTTCTCATTCATTCCTTCTCTGTTTCAAATTCTGTAAAACTCAACAACTATCCTCTTAGATTGTTTGTTTATCAACACCCTCCCTTTGATCTGCCATTGTGCTCAATCAATTAATTTACCATTCTTTATTCCCACACAATTAAAAAAAAAAATTGACAAGCTGGAATAGACAAAAAGAATTCTTCTCTCACAACTGAAATCAAGTGTCATTAATTAGACGACAGAGAACCCTTCTACCTTTTTCCCTCCAATTCGTTATTTTCTTTCTTGTCTCTCACTTTCAGATTTCATCTCTTAGCTACTCCTTTAATTGAAGTTCCTCATGTCTTCTTTCTCTTAATCAATCTAAGTCTTTTTGTGTGTGTAAAATTGAGGTCTTCAATAAGATAAAATATGTTGATATTGTGATTCGACTCCTCGTCTTGATATAGAATTCAATACATTGGACGGAGCATGGAATTTTTAGGTAAGTTATGGAAGAAATTTATGCTTTAATACTCGAAAGGAATTCAAGAATCAGGAAAAAAGATTGAGTGATCACATCAAGAGGGTTTTTGTTTGTTCTAATGGAGAATATCGCACAAATGACAAACGAAATTGTGAAGTTAAAAAGAACCAAGCTGAAATCCGAACTGGATGCGTTGTTCGTTTTTCCCTCAAGCTGATTCAGGAACTGTTTGTTTGTTCTATCAAGAGGGTTTGTTTGCACACCCTATCTGAACTCGTCCAATTCTTCCTTCAGAATTTGAAGCTAACTGCCTCAGACGAGAGGTCGATCTGAACATGGATTCTAAGTTTTGTGCTTTCAACATGTTTTTCATCGTTTCCTCAGTGTTCAATGCACAAGTAAATAAAGTTTGAATTTCTGATTTCATGAAACCACGCCCTCCAATTGATCATTTTATTTTCTCATTTTTTTGCTAAGGTGAAATGTAATTCGTGAATGAAACTTGTCTTAATCTTATATGTTGCTCTTATGTTGTTTTATTAAACAAGATATGTCTAGTAGGAAAATAATTGCAGTTAACTCCAATATTTTAAATTATTTTTATTAATTAAAATTGAGGTCATAGTTTAATGATTTAGTGATGGGTCAGAGCGCAAATTATTGAGTCAGTGTGAATTGAGAAATAAAATAAGCTGTAGAAATAAGAGGGGGCAAAATTATCCATTCAATTTTTTATAATCAATGTGTGGGAACTAGAAATAAATAATAGTAAGATATGATAAGTCAAGCAGGATGGACAGATCAAAAGAGAATATCGTATTATATTAGAATTTAGAACGATGCTCTTTTTCTTAATTATATCTAAGTTGTTGATAAAATTTGAAAGATTGAGATAGGAAAATAACAGAAAGATGCTCTTTTTCTTAAAGAAAGAGAAGCATGTTGTGATTTACGTATCGTGATTAAATTACAGCGTGTTAATCTTTTTCTTCATTAGACAAGAGAAATGAATTTATAATTGTTTTAAATTGAAGTGGTACGAATTTTAAAATAATCGGACGGAAAATTTTTTATAGTGAAGTATGATGGGCAGTATATGATCTGAACAGTCTGAAATATTTAGATTAGAGGAATTCACATCATCCCCGGTACCGTAATAGGAAATCTTTTATAATTACTCGATCTGGATCGTTCTTTTTAACTTGGAACGAATCTCAAAGCCCAATAATACTGTCCCCTCCGTCAGCCCGAATCCCAAACCGGCTGGGAGTTAATCTCAAACCGTAAAATTAAGGGAATCTTTTACGGTACCGGAGAGGATTACAGAGGAGTCAGAGAGCAAAAGGGAAGTTTCGATGTCTGTATCATACTTTGTACCTATTCACGTCGGTTTCCCGCTTCTCGCACAGTCGCACGTTAAAAGTTCCTTTCCAAACACAAAACACGAACGAGAGAATACCGACGCGAGACACGTAATGAAAAAGACCCTACGACACGAATCGATATTTGTACAGATTACAGTAAATCCGGTTGAGCAGTGCTGAACCTTATCCAAAAATCCAGTCACTTAACGCATCGTAGAAAATAGTATTAGGAAGACGCGGTGTACATGTAGTTTGTTGAAATCAAGATAGTTTAAAGAAATGCCAAAGAAGAAGATAAGAGTAGGCAAATTATTTATATGGTTAATCCAATCGTATAAAATTGTCAAATATGAACATACAGATTTATCATAAATTAATTTTATAATAATAAAGACTAATAGCGTGTCTAAATGCTAATTCAATTTCAATATCCATTTCATAAATTTATATTATTAAGTCTTTTGAGTTTAAATTATTATATAATTTTCATAAAACTATGTATCTTCTCATTATTTTTGTAGCTTCTTATTATTGAAAATTACTTGGGAAAAATAACAAAAAATAAAAATGATTATATATCCTAATCATTTGCATAGTTTATATTTGTTCATCATTTCTGTACATTTCATTATTATAGTTGAAAAACAAACAATAACAATTATTTTCTTTTTAATAGCTTTTTAAGGAAACATTTTACGCAGAAAGTAATTTTTGGATCGGTTTTTCATGCAAATAAAAAGACCCTTAGCTCCAATAATCATAGTAACCTTATTCCCAACTAATACACATATTATATTTGTGTTATTTTTTTAAGTAATTTCTGAATTTGAAAAATTGTAAAAACAACATGCTTTTTTTTTTCAATATTTAGTGAAAATCACAAATTATTTTGATTGTCTTATAAATGACAAAATTTAATACATTATTTTATTACACAAAACAACAAACTATGTTCAAATTATATCCGTATTACACTCGAATTAAGAAGTTTTCAAATTAGAAATTAGAATGGCATTAATGCTCTGTATATCAACTACCACTGAATTTAATTATTTAAAGAACAAACACATATTCATAAGTCCTAAAGTACTTGCAAAATGTAAAAACATCAGCTTTAAATTGTTGCTTATTTTCTCAGGCAAGCAACATAGACCGATTCCATTCAAACAGTACCTCAATAAGCCAAGTAGCCAACGACATAGCTCCAAACCGAATTCGGATACCCTAAATAACTCAAATTTTGGTTTTGGATCTGGACCGTCCGATCTTCTATAGCACGAATACTGAAGGGATCCCGTGCATTCCATCTCGGGCCGGATTGGACCGTATTCTGATCGGACGGTCTGATCTAAACCCAAAATAAACTCAAAATTTGAGTTACTTCAGAGGATCCGGACTCCCACCAAAAAGGTCAGAAGCTCGATCTCGCCTCTCCGTCTCGGCCTCTCTCCACTCTCTCTCAGTCTCTCTCATTCTTCTTCGACTAAACTATTATCATCGCCATGGCAATGGCACCTCTTCTATTATTTCTCTTCTTATCTCTTGGATATTTCGGGGTTGATTCAGCGTACATAGCATACAACACCTCACAGCAAATCGTGGCGGGAAAGCTGAATGTACACGTGGTGGCTCACACGCACGATGACGTGGGATGGCTCAAGACCGTTGATCAGTACTACGTGGGGTCAAATAACTCTATCCAGGTTACATTTTATTGTGCCTTCTTTTTCTCGCTTTTGGAATTTCTGGGAGGAGTAACTGTACTGCCCTGTACGAAGACCACTCTCTAGTCAATGGTATTTCTAAATTAGAATAGAGGCTCAAACCACTGGAAGTGTTTAACTGAAATTGGAATTAAACTGAAATTTGAAGACAAATTATAGTTAACCCTTTCATATGCTTTTTCCGGTTGAACTAGAATTTTGTGATCAAACAAATTATCTCTGAAAAATGCTAAGAAGCTTTTAAGAAATGTAATCTAGATAGACAGTATACCGTGTACTATGAATATGATGCCTACTTAATTCCAGAATCGAATGCAGGTCTTATTTCTGCTTGACTCCCCGTGAACCTCTATAACTTATTGGTACTAGTTATCACTAAATTTGTACCTATATGTGAATAGTATCTGTACTGTACTATGGGAAGACCACTCTCTGGTCAATGGTGAACAGAATTTCTAAATTAGAATAGAGGCTCAAACCATTGGAAGTGTTTAACTAAAATTGGAATTAAATTGAAACATGAAAAATTGAAAACAAATTTGAGTTATCCCTTCATATGCTTTTTCCGGTTGAATTAGAAGTTTGTGATCACACAAACTATCTCTGGAAAAATGCTAAGAAACTTTTAAGGGTAATCTTGATTGACAGTTTACTGTGTACTATAAATAGGATGCCTACTTTATTCCACAATCTAGTTCCTGTTACTTATTATTCAATACATGTATTATTTCTGCTTGACTCCCTGTGAATTCTACAACTTATTGGTACTAGTTATCACTAATTTCGAACCTAAGAGCCTTCATATTCTTAGATGGATGAAAAGTCTGAGATATGAGCCCTTAAAACCATTTTGAAACAGAAGGATTAACTTTATGCGAATTTAATTTTGTTTTTAGGATAATGGATTCGGGTCATTTCATGCTATCTTTTATCTTTTTCTTTATTGAACTTTTTTATTTTCTTTGATATTGCGTTAGACCATTTGTTCTATAAACCAAATTAAATATGAACATCCAATAGAAGCAGACAAAGATTTAACGTTTTGCTTTTTTACTTCTTCTTAAATTTCATTCAATCTAGGGTGCTTGTGTACAAAATGTTCTGGATTCAATGGTGACTGCTCTCCTAAAAGACAAAAACCGAAAGTTCATCTATGTCGAACAGGTAGCTTTTATTTGATGGAAACATGTTTAGAAAAGTAATGGTTATCTTTCAAGTGATTTATAGGGTCCTGGAATATATGGTTTATAATTTCAAGTGTTTTTTGTAGGCCTTCTTCCAGAGATGGTGGCGCCAGCAAAGTGAAATGATCAAGGAGACGGTTAAAGGATTCATTGACTCTGGTCAATTAGAGTTCATGTAAATTATTTTTTGTCTCATTTTAGTATTAGTTAATCATGAATTCAGCCAGTTAACTGGATTAAATTATTGTTACAACTAGGCACTATTTGACTGTCAGACTTAAAATAAAATTCAAGAACAATGACTTGAGTCTTACTTCTGTCTGCATGTATGATTTTTAAGAAATGGAGGAATGTGCATGCACGACGAGGCAACTGTACACTACATAGACATGATAGATCAAACAACACTTGGCCACCGATTTATTAAGCAGGAATTTGGCAAAATTCCACGGATTGGGTGGCAGATTGATCCATTTGGACATTCATCTGTGCAAGCATATCTACTGAGTGCACAAGTACAACTTTTATTTTCATATCTGTTCTTACATTAGAGTTAAATGAAGGATTCTTCTTTCGGCTTTGTACCAACTGGTAAGGTTCCTCAGTTCGTGCACTCCGGCCACATCTTAACTTTGACCCAATCAAGCCCCTTACTGTTTATGTGGAGTTTCAAATTAACTTAATTTACTATCTCAATTGTAGAGCCTCAACAATGAAGATATCATCAATTAGTCTAATATCGGGATCCATTCTATCAGTTGTGCAATTTGAGACCTGTCACAAAATGAAATATTTACAGTCGAAAATAACTTATATATGATGGAATATTTTTTAATGAATAGCACTTTTGGAATTTCAGGTGGGGTTCGATGCACTTTATTTCTTCCGGATAGACTACCAAGACAAGAACAAGAGGAAAGATCTGAAAGAGCTTGAGGTTGTATGGAGAGCTTCCAAGACTTTTGGATCCTCTTTAGATGTAAGCTAGAGTTACTTCCTAACAAATAAGTTTTCGACATGCTCTTAAGAACTCGGATTTTTGAAATAGGAAACCTTTAGATATTTGTTATTTGCATATGGACTCTGTGAAAATTCCTATTCCCAGTCTTGTCTCTACAAAAAGTAGTGTGTTTTCTCAAATGAAATTTCCATATTTTTGAAAGAATTTTGAAGACTAAATAAACAAATAAGCAATTTTGAAAGGACTATTTATACAAATTCTTACTACTGAAAAATAGTCAACAAATTCTCTCTTTTTCTCTAGTACTCTGGAGTATGTACTCGGAAGATCTTTTCGTATTCCTTGTTTCAACATCATGTTCATAAAAAGGAACATACTCGTCGTCTTTAAACTTTTTAATGTTATAGTATTATTTAGATTTTTTCTGGCATCTTCCCAAAGAATTATGAGCCGCCACCTGGAGATTTTTACTTTGAAGTCGATGACAAATCTCCTGTTGTTCAGGTACAATGGTCTTTTAGCACATGTACGAGTTTTGTGTTATATTTATTTTGTACTTATGTGAGTAATTTGCTCTCTCTAATCCCCCTCCCCCCCCCTGCAAATTGAAAATGTAGGATGATCACCTATTGTTTGATTACAATGTTCAAGAAAGAGTTGATGATTTTGTTGCTGCTGCTCTTGCCCAGGTTTTCAAATCTAGCTTGAAGTTCACATCCTAACAAATTAACAATTTCTTTTATTAGAGTATGACTATTGGTATGACTATCAGCTTGGTCTAACCCGAGTTACTTTTGTTATATTACTAGGCAAATATCACAAGAACGAATCATGTAATGTTCACCATGGGCACTGATTTCAAGTACCAATATGCGGAGTCTTGGTTCAGAAATTTGGATAAACTTATCCACTATGTAAACAAGGTACATGTTAGTTATTTTTTGTACCAAATTTAAAACATTTAGGATTGCGGGCTAGGCTTAAAATTCTTTCGAAATTGTGAAATTTTTAATATATCCCTTTTGTTTTGTTTTTTTTTGAGGAAATAATATATCCTTTTTGTTTAACTAATTTCGCTCTTTCTTATATTCACTGTCATAATTTCAGGATGGGCGTGTCAATGCATTATATTCTACACCCTCTATATATACTGATGCAAAATTCGCAGCAAATGAGAAATGGCCTATTAAAACAGATGATTTCTTCCCGTTAGTGATAAGCGTGATTTAAACAGTGTCTTATTTTATTGTATAAATATTTGATACTTATAATGTGACTTTTTTCAGATATGCAGATAATCCAAATGCATATTGGACAGGGTACTTCACAAGTAGGCCTGCACTGAAACGTTATGTGCGTCAGATGAGTGCATACTACTTGGTATAGCTTCCTGTCAAATTTTTATCAATGTCCCAGTGAGGATAATAGTTATCATTCTCATACCTGAGAAATGAATTTGATTAGATACTTTGAACATTAATATTTCTTAAAGCTTCTGAGCAATGCGTAATGTGCTTCTTTACATCGCAACTGCTACTGGTTTCTTACTTGGTGTTTATCAACCAGTACAGTAAGTATCGGTCATAACTAGGTATAATTGAATTAATAACGCATTCATTCAGGCAGCAAGGCAATTGGAATTTCTAACAGGAAGAAGTGCTTCAGGACCAACAACTGACAGCCTAGCAGATGCTCTGGCAATAGCTCAGCACCATGATGCTGTGAGTGGAACAGAGAAACAGCACGTGGCAAATGATTATGCCAAAAGATTGTACATTGGCTATGCAGAGGTTAATTTTTTAATTCTTGTATGAGCAGAATGTTACATGTTCCCTTATCCATTCAAAACCAGCAGAACTTACAAAACTAGTAAAATATTATCAATACCTTTACCTTTACTTTGAATCAGTCAACTTTACTCATATCACTCTTGCTTATTTTGGATCATTTTATTTACAAAAACTGTTTGCCCCTGCTGATAAATTAGTAAATATTATGTACATGTGTGTGCACGCAAACAGAGGGAAGAAATATATAATTTTTGTAAAGAGGGATAATTTTGGAATAAAAAGAAGAAGTTATCATTCTATAGAAGAAACGTCATTGTGATGCCATCTGTGATATTGGTTGTTTTACTGGGGTGTCCTTAACATTTAACATATGCAGGGGTACCATGAAACTCCATTTTATTAACTTTGTCTATTGACTCTCAAAGGGATGTTGATATTCAAGACAAAGCAAAATTAAAGTGAGTAAGCCTTAAGCCTTAATATTAGAGAATAGTAAAATATTTGTACATTTCAGGCAGAGAAATTGGTCACATCCTCACTTGCTTGCTTGACAGAGTCATCCTCAAAAATCAGATGTTCAAATCCAACAACAAAGTTTGAGCAAGTTAGTTGATTGTTGCTATCTATAATTTTATCTATTCTCTTTTTGTTAGAGGTACAATGTTTCAAAGGTTCTTTCTTCTGATTGCTTATTTTCAGTGCCCACTACTAAACATAAGCTACTGCCCTCCATCTGAAGTTGATCTATCCAATGGTAAATTCTTGGTAAGGAGAACTGACAAAGTTTCTTAATTACTTGTGTTCGGAAAAGGGTTGTTTCTTTGAAACATTGTTTTTCTAATCAATTCCTTACTGTAGGCTGTTGTTGTGTACAATTCTCTTGGATGGAAAAGAGAGGATGTATTACGAGTACCTGTAAGAAATTTCTCTTTCTTTGCTTTTCTTTACTTGGTTAATTTTTTAACATGGTATATAAATCAGGCTTATTCAGGTAATCAACCCATGACTATAATATAGCTCAGTACTGATAGAAATCAGTCAGTATTGGCCCCAATTGGGGCAGTAAGTGACCAGCATTGTAGCAGCTTTAAAGCTCATTTGCAAAAATATGCAGGTTGTGAGCCAATATGTGTCAGTACAAGACTCAGAGGGGAGAGAAGTAGAGTCACAACTGTTACCACTGACTGATGCATCTCTCAGATTAAGAAGGCAACATGTCAAGGCTTACCTTGGCACATCTCCTACTGCTACTCCCAAATATTGGCTCATTTTCCCGGCCTCAGTGTCTGCTCTTGGTTTCTCCACTTATTTCATCTCAGGTTCTACCAAATCAGGTACCAAATATTTCGTTACATATATGGTCCCGCCATTCATAAATCATGACCCGAGATTTTAGATTCTTGGTTTTGCTTAAGGTTTTAGTTCCTAATCCTACCAACCCAACCCTAATCCCGAGCATCTATTCTAATCCGAATATTACATGAACCATAAATGTAACCATCAGTTGCTTACGGAATGGTTTTTTGGGTAATACTACCCTTTTTATTGACCATTAGTGTTATATTTTTTTTTTACTGAAATACAATTAGAGTCGTTGTCTTATGATAGGCAAAGTTGCTTCACTGGAGAAACTATACCCTTCACAAGGAAGTACAATGAACAGTGTAGCAATTGGGAAAGGCCATTTAAAGCTACTTTTTAATGCAAATGGAGGTTTATATCAGTACTCAGATGGCAAAAACTTGGTAAATAGTTCAAGTTGTATTTTTGTGTACTTTGGCAGTTCAAGTTTCTGCATTGTATGTTTAAGCTAATCTTTTTGTAACTTTCCCAAAGGTAAATTCAGGTATTGGTCAGACATACAAGTTCTATAGTAGTTATAACGGAAGCAATACTGATCCTCAGGTTAATTTTGTTATCTCTATCAATTTTCTTTTGGTTTTCTTACCTGAAATACACAAATGCTCTGCCAAATTAGCATTTCCTGCTTTTTTTTTAGGTCCTGGGGGCTAATGTGGCAGTCTCCGCTGTATATTTTTACCTTCCTTTCTTACTTTTTAATTTCCTTTTTCTATTTTTTTTCTTCTTCTTTTGTGCTTCCTGAAGGCTTCTGGAGCTTATATATTCCGTCCAGATGGCACATATCCAATTGAATATGACGGAACGGTAAAGAATTCCTTCACAAATGCTGAATTTTAGCATCATTTAGAGAAAAATTGGGAAACCTTCTAATTAAGCAGTTTTCTTATGTCTTAAAGTCTCTGGTTTATTATACTCTTTTCCCCTTTAGGCACGTTTCATTTACTTGTTTATCTGTGTTTTAACTTGCCTTTACATCTTATACTTCTAAAGGAGCCATTGATGGTAATGAAGGGATCTATAGTGGACGAAGTGCACCAGCAGATTAATCCTTGGATATATCAGGTCTGTTATTGCTTTTCACTTATGATTACATATAAAATGATATATATTAGACCCTGTTATGCATGTTATATCATGTGTTAAAGAGTTATATTTTGCTGTGCAGATAACTAGAGCCTACAAGAGCAAGGAGTACATAGAAACCGAATTCATTGTAAGTACAATGTAGGAACTTGCAAATGGGTCCCGCAAAGCGATTTCATTTTCAATTTAGTCCTGGAAATCTGATTTTAACCCCCGGCCCCCCACCCCCCCCTGCCTCATTTTTGACAAGAATGTACAGGGTCTTAAAAACCAATTGGTAACAGTTTATCCACTACGCCCCCATCTTTGGTCTTATCCAAGAATACAGCTTTTTCTTTCCTCTTTTACCAGTGTCCTTTTCATTCTGAAAATATTGTCCTTGATAATATTTTGCAGGTGGGGCCAATACCTGTACAAGACGGAGTTGGAAAAGAAGTGGTCACAGAGATTACAACTAACATTGCTTCCAATAAAACATTTTACACTGACTCAAATGGTCGTGATTTCATCAAAAGGGTATGCAAAAATCACTTTTGTGAAAAAGCTACTTCCCTTTGTCATATATGTCTTATTTGATTTTCTTGAACTAAAATGGACTAAATAGTGTGAGCTCCCTGAACCAAGGAGGTTTTCATTTTGAAATGTTTAAAATGGAAAATAAATATACTTAAAATACATTAGCACTGGTCACTTCAATTATTGAATTCATCAATGATTTGCAGATTAGGGATTATAGAAAAGAGTGGCACTTGCAGGTAGACCAACCTGTTGCTGGCAACTATTACCCGGTAATATTTTTCTCCACACTTGATTTTTTTACTTTTACACCTTAAAATATTTGGTTGTGAAACCTCACTTTTAAATCCTAAAAGATTTGTAAGCTTCTAACTTGATATTCACTGCCAAAAGCCACTAAATGTACTTATTAATCCTATTCTCACCTTCCAACAATGCAAGAAGGGAAAAATAATGTTTCCTGGGATCAGCTTGGTACCAATGATAGACAAAGATCAGTACAGGTCCCCATAGCTAAGTACTAGAATTCCTACTAGTGCCAACCTATTGCTGAGATCTGGATATGGTATGGCAATGAGGTCATAACTCATAACAGTGCCAAACTAGGTGAGATCTGGTGTTGTAAGGACTGACTACAACCTGAGAACTGTGCATAGTGTTTCAAATCTATTGGTTTATATATGCAATGGCTACTAGTTTTCTCTACCCTTGGAGGGTTTGACCTGATTTTGGATACAAAGTACAAGTGCCTCTGTTCATCTCACTTCTAGAATAATAACCTAAAATGTAAAACTCAGATAACAAAATTTTACTGTTAGATGTGATTTATATCACTTTCTCTATACAGAAAAATATTGGAGCATACTTTATTAGCATCAAAGAGTCTGTAAAACTTCATATGGCATTTTGTGTGCATTTTTTTGCATGCTCTTAATTTCCATCAAAAGGTAGTCAAAATGCCATATTATTTTTATGTGCTTGTAGAGAAAGTGACATTTATCACATCTGATGGTATTATTTTGTTATTGAGTTTCTTATTTATTTTATGGTATATGAAAAATGGAGGCATTATGATTTGAGCCAATAATATTGGAGCCGTTTGAACATTTACATTTAAATAAGACAAGTTAATCTATTGCATCTGTATATTCTCTTATCTGTTATCAGATTAATTTGGGGATATATATTCAAGATGAAAGCAAGGAGTTGTCGGTGTTAGTTGATAGGTCTGTCGGTGGGTCCAGCATAGCTGATGGACAAATAGAGTTAATGGTGCATAGGTAAGTTGTATAACTTCATATCCCTCCCTGGTAAAGTTCAGACATAACCATGCATGTCCTTGAAAAATGAAGGCAATTATCGGATCCCTTTCTTAACAAAGGTTGTAAATTTGCCTTAGAAATGACAACCATGAACAATTTAACTAGTTGCTTTATCCAGAGCAACTGATAATGTACTATTTTTCATTCATTTTGGTCTTTGATTTCTGGATGGTGTGTAGGAGACTACTCGTTGATGATGACAGAGGTGTAGATGAGGCCCTTAATGAAACAGTCTGTACCAGTTATGGATGTGCTGGTTTAGTTGTAAGTACTCCTGAGAAAAACTTATTGGTTGTTTCTATATGTTTTGCTTTCTTATATAGAAGCTGGAGGAGTTTGACATTCCTCCCAACATTCTGCCTCAATCACGACTCCACTTTTAACAGTTTGATCATAAGAAATCTAAGAACTCTAAAAAGACTGTTAACAATTTATATCTCTTCATTTACTCTCTTATCAAATATTGCTGTATTTTGTCTTGATTATGATTCTCATCGAGAACACAACGAACAAATCATAGCAATTGTCCACGTCCATGGATTTTCATGAAACTCCTTATGTCATTCAAATCAAAAGCACAGTATTTGAGATCCATATTTTTTTATATTAACTTTAAAACATGGGAGTAGTTGATTCTCAAAAAAAAAATCATCGCATAACCGAAGCAATTTAAATGAATGAATGATTGAAGGCATTTGAATCCTGGGAAACTTAAAATGAGCTCATGCTGTTGCATTCAAGTTAATAAATTCTTTCTTATATAAGAAATTTCTGCACTAGTTACTGCTATTATCTTTTCTTTCTGAAGTTTTTATGAAGTTATGACATGGATTATTCTGTGTTTCAGATTCAAGGAAAATATTATACCAGAATAGACCCTGTAGGAGAAGGCGCTAAGTGGCGCCGTACTTTTGGCCAAGAGATCTATTCTCCTCTTCTTCTTGCTTTCTCTGAGATGGTAAGCTGTGTAAATTGGTCAATTGTAAATTAAACAGCCTGAGAGTTCTTTTTAATTATCTCCTCTTTTTCCATTTCAATTTCTAGGATGGGGGCAATTGGGGAAGTTCACATGTTTCGAACTTCACAGCTATGGATCCTTCATATAGTTTGCCTGACAATGTTGCATTAGTTACTCTTGAGGTATATGATTCCTTTTGTCGCCTGTAAAAATTGTTATTTTACTTGTGCTCTTTTGGGTGAGTTTTGATTAAACCAATTCTTTAACACTTTTGGAGCCACTATTAATTCAATCTGCTTTTCGATGAATTTGGGAAGGCACTTGAAGATGGAAGTGTTCTCCTTAGGTTGGCCCACTTATACGAGGTTATTTTTCCTCTCTATTCTTGTTATGATGCTTCCATGATTTGGAATTGCACATTCACTCTTGCTTCACTTGGAATTGCACATTCATTCATTCTTTGTGACTCGAAACATTTTTCAAGGACAGCAGCAGTACCACAATACGAATATAATTAAACACGTTTCTATTTTTAACAGATACATTTTTTCCTCGTGTTTTTTGCGACTTGCAACTCTGTTTTGGGCAAAGTAGTTCATAATAAAGGATCACTTTAATTGTGTTGACAATTCCAGAATGAAATGCTTATATGTGCAAGTTCATCATTCTTTTTTTTTTAAGTAGCTGGCAAATTGCCTATTAGCAGTCTCGAGACTTACTGTTCTGCATTGTTATAGCATTGTTTGGCTTATGAATATATTGATTACCTGCAAGTGCAGGACCTCTATTTTGCCCCAGGCAGTTCCAATTAACTGTTGATTTGCACTGTTTCAGGTTGACGAGGACAAGGACCTCTCAGTAATGGCTAGTGTGGATCTCAAGAAAATGTTCCCAGATAAGAAGGTATTACTGTTGCAATGTCTAACAAAATTATACTCCAACTATTCAACATTCAAAATAATTCTCCATTATTCAAACTATAGGTGAGCAAGATAGTAGAGACGAACCTATCTGCTAATCAAGAGAGGTATGAAATGGAGAAGAAGAGGCTCAAATTTAAAGCAGCAGATACTGGGTCTGAAACTATCACTAGAGGCAGCCCTGTTGATCCATCCGAGCTGATTGTCGAGTTGGGTCCTATGGAAATTCGCACATTTATAGTTAATTTTAATTATATTAAACTCCATAAGTCCTAGTTGAATTGTTCCCTGTTTTTGTTGTGTTTCTTGTAACCAGCTCTGAAATAAATTGTTTAGTAATAAGGACTTCCAAGGAACTTGTTCTCTTGGTTTGATTGCCCAACGTGGTTTGATTAGAGGAACACAAGGTCTTTTATTGGTTTGCAATGTTATCACTGTTTAGTAGAGGAGGCTACAACCTACAAGCATATGACATGGTGAAGTCTATATTCGAGTAAAATGCGATTACAAGCACATGGAAAGACGCGTCCCAATTATAAACAGTGCCTATTTTGTTCACGTTTTAAGAAAATAAATCTTCTGTTAGTCTAACAAGAACCTGTGTGTGAATCTCAACAAAGAAATTTTTTCATGCGTAATTTTAACAAAGATCAACGGATGGAATCGGAATAACAGGTTCCTGTTATTCTTTTGAAATAACAGCAGATTTATTTTCTTTTAAGAAAGGGTCCGAATCCCCTAAAGTAAGACCCATTTTGATTTTTGAGTTTTGCATCTCTACTGTCCTTTTTGTTTGACAGCCTGCCCCACCATTTTTTCTTTTTTCTTTTGCTGCACAACCAAATATCGTAGAATTTGGCTCTTTCCTGTTACGAAGATGGCAGGGAATTCTCCCCCCAAAGAAAAAGTTCGGGGCATTGTCCACTAATCCCTCTTTCCAATTTGACGATTCCACTCCAACTGGCCAGCACAATCCTTCTGCGCTCTTCCCACAGGAAAGCAAATTAGAATAATCTTATCACTACTTATGGGGCCATTGATGCTGCGGCTGGTCTGATACCCCTGATATTTCCTCTGATTCTGCCTCAAGCTCTTCTGCTGACGATAGTGGTTATGTAGCTAGTAATTCAGTACTGTAATTCGTTAGGTCTTGATGTAGTAATCTGATATACTCTATGCTTTTTCTGTTGCTTATGGTCGTTTAGGCTATTACCTTCAAATACTTTTCAAGCAATGTGTTTATCCTGCTAAAACATTCTGATGAGGTACTAGCTTAGTAACAAATTTTGTAACCAATATCAGTTTCTAATTAAACTGGTGGGTTCATCCCACTTCTATCAACAACAACAAAAATAATAATCTTATCACTAATTTGGAGCTTAAAATAGTAATCAATGAATTAAGACCCCATTAGCCTATTTAAGAATCCGCCCATGGTGCGCTTTTTATCAAACGAATTGTTAGAAGACATTAATGCCACTAACCTTAAAAAAAAAAAGAATCAGCCCACAATACAAATTAGAGCAATGTCTCAAACAACAATAACAAAAAAAAAAATTGGTGAAGAAATCATAAAACATCCCTTAGAAATGCTCACCAACATCAGAATATACATTCATAAACCTAAATACTAAAAAACTGAAATAAGTACATTCACTGAAACGAGAGAAGGTATATGAAATATTACAACACTAGATGGAAAGTCAATTAAAAATGAAGGGTGCAATTAGGAATCAGGCCGTCTTCACCGGTTCCAATGCTTCAATCATGACCACACTGTTTCCCCTAATCACCTGGTGAAGAATCAAGTTATAAATGTTATGAAATCAGTGTAGTAACTTGCAAGATATAATTGTCATATTTATCCAATAAGAGCACAACATAATGCACATATAAGTTTCAGTTAAAACAAAATTTCCCTAGCGTTGCTAAATTGATACTAACAGTGAACCATTATAATCATCATAACTAACAAATTAGTGGGAACTTTCAGAAAAATTGCTATTTCATGAAAATTTTAAGCTGACCATTCAGCTATGATAAAAAAGGTAACTGGTCAATAAACCCCCTTAATTTTAGTTTGGATTTGACCTTGTTTTGGTGTACAAGAAGTTGAGTATTCCGGAGGGGTAAACACAAAAGTAACTGAGCTCAAAGAAGAAACAAAATAAATTTAATTAAGACATACCACCATGCCGATGTCATTTTTTTCATTGCCATTAACCTCAACGGTATTATCAACCACCAAATTCATAAATTGGTCAAATCCGCGTAGAGTTCCAACTACAACCCGATTTGCATTCAGCTTGACTGGAAAATTGAAAATGGTAAATATTAGAAACAATCAAGAACAAAATTGCCAGTTTATGTAGCAATATAGTGGACATGATAAACACAGAATTATGAACTAATCAATCTCAATACTGTCCAAGTCAAGACTGATAGCAGATCTGTATCGGTCAAAAACTGACTAAAAACCAAATACTCATTACCATCTGGTACTGGTATTGGATGAACTAATGAGAGGACAACATGTTGGAGCAGCATGAAGAAGTGAGGTCTTGTATTAATATTACCACAAGGTACAAGGGCATAAATCAACCAGCCCTGCTACAGACCAACTGAGATATCAATCCTAGACAAAAAAAACCATTCTGAATCATTTTTAACTGTTTAATTGAAGTGGTTCTGCAACTAGTCCAACCATCAATTACAGGAAAGTTAACCTTGTAACAGGTTTAATTAAGGTTC
Source organism: Carex parvula (assembly GCA_025461045.1). NCBI lineage: Eukaryota > Viridiplantae > Streptophyta > Magnoliopsida > Poales > Cyperaceae > Carex > Carex parvula. Next base: position 31,436 of record JAJGRW010004462.1, on the reverse strand, counting down.
ATGTGTGAAATTTCCCTTATAAGGTAGAGGAATTACAGTTAGCCACGAAATAAAATTAGTGAAGCAAAGAGAATTATTCACTGTATTGAGGGGAACTTACTCTGGAGCTTCTTGTCCATGTACCTGAGAGCAAACCAAAACATAAACAAATCAGTTATTCCAATCATGATTAAAAGTTCTTTATGGTTAGTTGGCAAATTGCCTACTAATATATTGATTAAAAAATCGTTTTTACAAGCTCACCTGTTAGATAGGTACCTAATCTATTTTAACTAGTCTAGTCTCAGCCAACTGTACTAGCCTTATAAACACATTACGCTCTATTACAGTACAGTGCAGTACAGTAAACTAACAAAATCTCACTAGATTGAGCATAGCAGCAATCATGATTAAAGGTTGCATATTAGCATATAGGAAGAATCTCAGAGAGAGCGAGCGAGAGGGAGTGAGAGAGAGAAATCACATGAAAATATACGGAATAGGAGAAACTCACTTTTTTAGATCCGGCGGCTGTCCAGATCGACTCATATTCGACGGAGGAGAAAGATTAGGGTTTTTAGGGTTTCAGGGTATTGGCAAGTCGGAACGACGAACTCCGCAAAGTGTTCTTAATGTAAACGAACTCGGCAAATATCGAATTGTACCGTGCCTAAGTGCTTTTCCTTTTCATAAAAAAAAATATCGAATTGTACCTGAGGTATTGCACACTCAGCTAGTGTATTGATTAAACCCGGGCTGGTCGACCCGGACCGAGCAAATCCGTGATCCGAACCCGGACCGGCCCGAACCCGTGCCTAAACCCGGACCGGACTAACGGGTAGGTCGGGTTTAACAAGGGTCGGATCTGGTTTTCTGGACCAAACCCGCCTATACCCTACCCGTTTGAACTTGCCGACCCGAACCAGGCTAAACTCGGACCGGACCGCCCGAACCTGAGTCCAACCAGCCCCAAAACCTTGGATCCGGGTCTAACCCGGCCGAACCCGAGCCAACCCTCCTAACCCGAGCCTAACCCGGGCGAACCCGTTCTAACCCCCCCCCCGAACCCGACCCGAACCCGCCGAAAACCCGGCGGGACCCAGGCCAACCCGCCCAACCCGTCCGAAATTTGAATTTTTTTAAAAAAAACGGTAAAATTTCTCTCCAAAAAACTCTCATAAATACACCCACATTCTTCATACATTTTCACATCTCATTCTCTCAATCTCATATTCTCATACTCTCAATATTTTCATTATTCTCAAAATTTAATTTTATTGTTAAAAAAAAATAGAGTTGCAAATTTATTTCATTCTACAAATACGCAAACGGAATTACGAAAGTAGAGGAATTACGAAGTTCGGCACCTCCGGCAAGATTTTTCCGCGAGATTAAAAGGTTAGATTTATTTTTAGTAATTGTTACATAATTAGAATTATTTTAAATAGGTTACTTTAGTAATTGTTAGGAATTGTTAGATAATTTTTAGTAATTGTTAGTAATTTTGAGTAATTGTTAGTAATTTTTAGTAATTTTTAGTAATTGTTAGTAATTTTTAGTAATTGTTAGATATTGTTAGTAATTGTTAGATAATTAGAATTGTTAGTAATTGTTAGATAATTTTTAGTAATTGTTAGATAATTGTTAGATAATTAATTTTTAAATATGCTAGATAAATAAGTTAGATTTATATTTTTTGAATATGTTAGACAAATAAATTTATTTTTCAAATAGGTTATATTTGATTTTTTAAATTCGGATTTACATTTAATAGGTTAGATTTTCTTTTTTAAATTCGGATTTATTTTTAAATTTGTTAAATAAATAAGTTAGATTTATTTTTGAATATGTTAGAAGTTAGATAAATAGATTTATTTTTCAAATAGGTTATATTTGATTTTTTAAATTCGGATCTAAATTTAATATGTTAGATTAATAAGTTATATTTTATTTTTGAATATGTTGGATAGTTAGATTTATTTTTAAACATGTTAAATTTATTTTTAATAAGTTACATTTGAATATTTTGAAATATGTAAGATTTTAGATTTATTTTTAAATAGGTTAGATTTTATTTTTTGAATATGTTATATTTTATTTTTTAAATTTTGAATATGTTAGATTATTGGATTTGATCATTTGAATGTGTTAGATTATTATATTTATTTTTTAAATTCGGATTTATTTTTAATAGGTTAGATTTTATTTTTTAAATTCGGATTAATTTTTAAATATGTTAGATAAATAAGTTAGATTTATATTTTTTGAATATGTTAGATATGTAGATTTATTTTTCAAATAGGTTATATTTGATTTTTTTAATTCGGATTTATATTTAATAGGTTAGATTTTCTTTTTTAAATTCAGAATTATTTTTAAATTTGTTAGATAAATAAGTTAGATTTATTTTTCAATATTTTAGATTTATATTTTAATATTTTGTTAGATAAATAAGTTAAATTTGTTAGATAAATAAGTTAGATTTATATTTTATTTTTGAATATGTTGGATTTATTTAAATTCGGATTTTTGAATAAGTTAAATTTGTTAGAGTTATTTTTTTGAATAAGTTAAATTTGTTAGAGTTATTTTTTTAAATAGATTTTTTAAATTTGGATTTTTTAAAATAAGTTAGAACAAGTTATATTTATTTTTTTTAAATAGATTTTTGAATAAGTTAAATTTGTTAGAGTTATTTTTTGAATAAGTTAAATTTGAATTAGAGTTATATTTTTTTTTAAATAGATTTTTTAAAATTAGAGTTATATTTTTTTTTTCAAATTCGGATGCCTTGCGTTGCTTGCTGGCTTGCAGCCTCTGTGGCTTGCTGCCTTGCGTTGCTGCCTTGTACCGGCCTTGTGTTGCCCTTGTACCGGCCTTGTTAATTTAATTTAATTTAATTTAATTTAATTTAGATTTACATTTAATTTATATTGAATTTAGATTTATATTTAAATAGGTCAGATAATTTCGGATTTATTTGAATATTGTTAATTTTAATATGTAGAACAAATGGCACATAATGAACAAAGGCGCGAAGAATCGATTGACGAAATGACGCAAAGAATTTCCGTCGATTTATTCGACGACCCAATGCCATCACCGTACCAACAAAATATGTCCCAAATAGAAAATAGGCTTCCACAAGAACCACAATATTTTTCACAAAATTCCGCCCAAATGATACCGCCGTATCCACAAAATCCCTCCCAAATGCCACCACCGTATTATCATCAAGATCCTAACTATTATCCACAAAATCCCTCCCAAATGCCACCGTATTTTTCACCGTATCCTAACTCTTCATATGGAGGTACTGCTTCTATAGGATCGAGTCAATACACCACCCATATAGGAGGTACTGCTTCGGGTGGATCGAGTCAATACACCGCCCCTATAGGAGGCACTCCCTCGACAAGTGTCCCTGAAATTCAAGCCGAAGGTGTCCCCGAAACCCAAGCCGAAGGTGTTGCTCCCATCGAACCAAAGAAGAGGAGGAAAACCACAAAACCCGAATACAAGGCTGATTTTTGGCGGTATTATCAAATGACCTTTCATCCGAATGGAGTGGTGCATACTCTAAAATGTAAGGTACGCGGTTGCAAGACCTTTTACGAGTATAAAATAAGTAATGGTATGTCTACATTTAAGAAACATGCCGAAGGTCATGAGAAAAAGGGTGAGCTACCACAAGAAAATGCGGACCCACGCTTAGTCCAAACCCTTATGAACCCGGATGGTACTAGAACCCACAAAAAATATGATGAAAAAAAATACTTAGTGAATTTGCCCGATATATTGCCCACAAAGAACAACCAATTAGTATGGATAATTGTATGAGTTTTGCCCGGTTGATAATTCGGGGGTGTGGTGAACCATTGTATAGGAGGTTCCATCATAGAAAAATGGTGTGTAAAATTAAAAACAGTTTATCGAACGAAAAAACGACCTACGGGCTATATTTGGATATGCAAATTATAATGTCTCAATTACCTCCAATATATGGACTGCCGGTAAACATGGCCTTGGGTACTCTTGTATTACTGGTCATTGGATCGATGATAGTTGGCATTTACAAAAAAGGGTTTTAAGTTTTCGGGTGTGAGAATCTCCGCACACTGCACAAATTATTTACCTATCAATTATTGAGGTTTTACAAGAATATAATCTCAAAAGAGATTTAGAGAACAAGATTTTTTCTATCTCATTCGATAATGCTAGCAACAATATAGCGTCCATCGATCATTTCTCCCGGTCCCTAAACCCAATCATAAATGGTGCAATGTTTCACCAAAAGTGTGCTTGCCACATACTTAACCTTACCGTAAAAGAGGGCCTTAAAACAGAAGCTGTAAATGACTTGATAATTAAATTTAAGGGAGGTCTTGCCCATATTTATTCAAACGGGGAAAGAAAACAACGTTTCGCGGCTTTGTGTGAAAGGTTAGGTTTGGGCAAAATGAGGGTACCTTGGGATATAGATACCCGTTGGAATTCCACCTATAGGATGCTACACCGATGCATTCCTTACAAGGCGGCCGTAGGGGAGATGTTGAGATCGACGGCCGAAGGAACCAATTTGGAACTCACCGAACCCGAATGACAGCAAATAACAATGCTTGCACAATTCCTTGAAACCTTTTTCACCGCAACCGTCAAACTATCCTGCTCATACACACCGACGGCACATGAGTTGCTGCACCATCTCTACTATATTTCCAAGGTGTACCGTGAGATGGAAGATAATGCTAGCTCCGATCACCTTCTCCAACCGATCGTAACAGCCATGAAGGTAAAATTTCTGAAATATTGGGAAGAGGTACCCCTCGTGACCGTTCTCGCAATTGCCTCCATCCGACATACAAGAAGAGATTCACGGTAAAAATACTTCAAGCCTACAAGAGAAATCTAAAATTAGACTGGAGGAACGAGGAGCCCCGCGTAACACGGGCATTGGAGGACATGTTTGCCATATACAGCGAAAGAAGAAATGTCAACCAACCGCCTTCGACCCGTGGCGTGAGGTATGAATATAAATATACATATGTTTTTAATATTTATTATTTATAATATCTACATTATTTGTCCACTAATTTTTTCTATTGTTTCAATAGTTTATCCACACACAGCAGTAGTGGATTGTTAGGCGATTTCCAGGATGATGACGACCCGTACTCATCCCAAGGTAACACAAACGAGTTAATCAGCTACTGTTTGGGGACCAACGAACATGAATCCGTTGACTTCATGGATTGGTGGAGGAGGAATGCAAGTGCCTATCCAACGCTGGCGATGATGGCCCGCGACATATTTGCCGTGCCCGTGTCAACCGTCCCTTCCGAATGTTGTTTTAGTTCGGCGAACATGATCCTCACCGATAAACGCAGTAAGCTGGGTGCACATATTTTCGAGAGACTTGTGTGCTTGAAATATTGGATTGATGCTGAAACTCGCACGCAACATGCCATGGAAGTATCATCATCCGGTGTTGAAACTCAAGAAAGCGGTACTGAGGAGCCTGAGCCTAACGAAGATTCAGACGGTGAGCAAGAGAGCGACCTATGGTATATGCACAACAACTACTAGATATGTAGTGTCGGTATAAATTTCTAACTTCTTTTAATCTTTATTGTTATTTTTTTTAATTATAATTCCTAAATATTTCAATTGTTTCATTTTAAAGAATAATTACTAACAAAAAAAAGTTAGAACTCCGCCTATGTTATTTTACATAGCCGGTCCCAAGTCCGGAATAAAGAAGGAGGGTAAGTTTTGTTTTTAAATCTATTGTTTTAAAATAATTCGGTTTTAAAGATAAAAAATAATGAGTGAGGCTATGGTGCTATGCATAGCACGGATGGGGTCCGTGTTACGGCCAAAAATTTGACTTTTTAAAATTCTAATGGTCGATCCAACCGTTCAATGTGATAACCATATGAATATGTACTTGCAAACTAAATTTTATATTTTTTCGAATTTTTTAACTATTTTTTTAGATAGGTAGAATTTTGATGGTCCAGAATTTTCAGAAAACACTGATTTTTCTACCTATCTAAAAAAATAGAAAAAAAATTCAAAAAAATATAAAATTTAGTTTGCAAGTACATATTCATATGATTATCACATTGAACGGTTGGATCGACCATTAGAATTTTAAAAAGTCAAATTTTTGGCCGTAGCACGGACTCCATCCGTGCTATGCATAGCACCATAGGCTCACTCAAAAAAAATTCAGTTTTAAAATAATTCGGTTTTAGAATAATTCGGTTTTAAACTAATTTGGTTTTAGAATAATTCGGTTTTGTTATAACAAAAATATATTGAGTTCAAATAAAAAAAAAATAAAAAAAAAACAGAAAAAACCCGGTCCGGACCGGACCGACCTGACCCGTCGGGTTTAGGCCGAATTCGGATAGGCCGGTCCAAAAAAAAACCCGGGTACCCTACCCGACCTAACCCGTGCCCGGGTCAACCCATGGACTGGACGGGTTTGGACCGGACCGACCCGACCCGGCCCGTTTTCAATACACTACACTCAGGCACTCAGCACCTTCATTTGGCCATTACCACGCACTACGTGCCAAAAAGGGACTTTTGATCTCTGTGATCATGGCACTACAGATTTTTGTGTTGAGGCGTAGAAGGTGTTTTTCTTTTCTTTTTGTGGTTACAAGGCAATAAATTTAGGGATGAAAACGGTATGGATAATGTCAGACCGTATTCGATCCGTATTCAAAAAAATAGATGTGGATATCTGATATCCGAATATCTGTGTTGATATGGGTACTGATATGATTTCACGTTTTAATTATTTGTATCCGAATAGTAAATATATATCATATATTCTAATATATATTATGAAAACAATATTGTTATTCACCATTAAAATTAGATAAATATTATAAACTTTGGTATTTTTTAATATTATTTTAATAAATATCCTATCCGATCCGTATTTGTATCTGTATCCGACTGATATCTAATCCATATCCGTATCCGGAAAATTAAAAAGAATATGAATATAATTTTACCACTATCCGTTTTCACCCCTACAATAAATACAACATCGATTTCAGTTCATATATAATTTGTATTTGCGTAAGACCCTTAAAAAAAAATTATTTAATTTTCTTATAAACTCCTTTTATATAAAAGCAATTTATTTCGTTTCCAAAAGTTTTCTGCTCTTTTTAATTTGATTAAATTTATCTGCTGAGTTTGAGACTTGAGATTGACCATAAAAATCTATTTTTGTAAAATATTATATATAGAGAGAGACCATTTGGACTTAGAAAATTGAAAAACCAATTGGTTGCACTACAGCTCCGAAACAAACGTTTTGATATTAGCCAACCTCTATATATAAATACTCTTTTGAACATGTCATATTGGGCAGGGGCGGAGCCAGACTTTCAGACTATGGGGGTCAAACGTGAATGGGGGTCAAGCATATAAAATTTTTCTACTACGAATGGGGGTCAATTTCACACTATCTATAATATTTTACTTTAATCTATATTAAAAAAGAGTATAAATAAAAAAAATTCAAAATGAATGGGGGTCAATTGACCCCCATTCACTGTATGTGGCTCCGCCCCTGATATTGGGTGTCCTGATTTTAATCTAAAGAACTTCGAACATATTTCATGCTTCATATTTTGCAAGATTTTTTTGTCTTTTTTTAAACTCCAGACTGTATTTTCTTCTCTTAACTTGTCGTTTTCTTCTTTCGAAAATTAAGTTCTCTAGTTAGCCATCCAGTCCTCTAATTAAAGATAAACAGTCTTCCTTTGTGGAACGATTTTGCAGAGCTATGAAAAATTACTTTCTAATCTCAATATTTTTTTCCGAAACAAAGACAACTTCATTTTTTAAGCAACGCATATGTATTCTCACAAAATAAACATTTCGGATAGGATTTAGTATTTTGTTTTTTGTGGTTTCAATAAGAAATCAGGGGGATGTTCACTTTTATCAAAAGAAAAAAATAAACATTTCGGATAGGACTCATACAAAAGAAAATTAGACTAGAAAAAATATAGTTGACGAAATAGAGCGAGGCAACACTTAGGTCTTATGTAAGATATTGTAGAACTATTTTTTAGATGTGATGGATTGGAAATTAAAATTCATGCACACGTATCTTAAAACGGAAGCACATGAATCTTAAAGCGTATTGAATAGCTCTGGTACTCATAGTACTAAAAAGTAGGTCCAGAGTCCATTAGATTACACTTTTCTCATTCATAACACCTGAAAATAGTACCAACTACCAGTTGATAATTAATTTTTATATTTTTCATAAAATTCAATAATTATGAAACATTTGTACAAAAAATTTCATTAATTAATACCCTAAGTCGATTTTGTCTTTGCATTGTGCGCAATTAATCCGCATCCGTTATGAATAAATTAAATTAAGAATGTTCATTTGCAACTATCTCATTTTACGACTCTTTACTAATTATTTCAAAACTTCTCCTTACAAAAATATGTTTCACCTTTCCAGATTTATCAATAAAATTAATTTAGATGACTTGTCATTTACATTTTATGGCTTATAAATAGAAGTTTTGTAAACTTGTATTACACAGATAAAAAATATATATATATTAATAAAGAGTTAGTCATCTTTATTTATAGTTTATACATTATTAATTTCTTGTTTATTTTTCTTTATCTTCAATTTATAACACTATCTAGTTAACCTCTTTTATCACATAACATGAAAATTATTGTTCAAGCAATGACCGTCTATTGATCTATGACAAGAACATTAATAAATATAGCATGTACAGCTTGCTAGTACGAATATAAGTGTAATAAAGAGGATGAATCTCATACAGCTTCAAAAGTTGTTCAGGGTTTATTTTTTTCACGGCATTAAAATTCTTTAATAAGTTTGAATTCAGATGATCACTGCTCATTTATGATGTATGTTATAATATATATTAACTCTTTAATTATAAAAAATGTAAAACTAATTTTCCAACATCTAACTTAAATCTTCTTTAAATTTAAAAAGAAATACCTAAAATATTTCTTTTTATCATAACCGATGGATGTCCACATTTCTATAGCCGATCAAACTGCAAGAGGTGTCAGAAATTTTCTCATTTTCAGTTTCGTAATTGGAGGCCGATTAGAAGAAGAAAAAAAAGGAATTATTATTTTACATTTGAAGCTATGCAGCTGATTATTGGATAAGGCTCTGCAGCATTCTGCTTTTCCAATCTCAACCATTTAAAATTTTTCATTTACGTATCTCAATAAAAGAACTTTTTCATGCACATATCTTCACGATTTTGAATGGTTGAGATAGGAAAAGCAGAATCCTGCTTTTCTCTCAAAAAAGCAGCAGAGTCCGTTCCCTGATTATTTGAGCTTTCGAGACACGCAGCAAAAAGAACATAGAAGGTTTCTAATTTCAATGTTATCAAATCATGTCATCTATCTCGAATCTTTAGCTTTTGTATCATGATATCATGTGTATTGGTGCTACTTTTTATCCGATTATCCGGTTCTGAATCGAATTCCATCTGGAATCAATTAATTTGAATAGGAAATAGTTTAAAAAATATAATTGGTTTCTTTAAAAAAAATATAATCGGTTAAATTATGAGTACAGTAACAAAATTAATATTTAAATATCCAATTCAAATTTAAAGTGGAACTGATATTGTAATGGATATGATATAAGTTTGATATAATAATCAGACCTATCATCGAATCCGACCTAATACTTCTCTAAAAATAACCGATACAATGCTAATAAAATTCTTCCTCTTATATAAAATAATATCATATCATATATTAGAAAATAAATTCAAAAGGCTATTAACGAAAAAAATAAAAACTTAAATCTCTAATTCCAATACCTTTCTCTAATCTCTTACACCATGATTACTCCAATTACCACACCAGTATACCACACAAATTAATTTAAAATTATTATTTTCACCTTGCTATATATCATGTTATATTGTGACATGTACCCGTTCCGGATCTGAACCGAATCTGATAATTTACAAATAATTATGAGTACCTATCTACCTGAAACAGAAATATTAGATTCAAAATATCTACTGTTAAATGTGGTATTCAAATACAGACTAAATCCAATTTGAGATATAAATTCAAATATAATAATATCCGTATCCTACCCATTTGCGATAGCACCTCTAATCATGTATCGAATCAAATTTTTATTCAATACAGCTTGCGTGTACCCTTTTTCTTTTAATCTCTTTTCAAAAGCCTCTACTGCAGCTACAGTTAACCAATTAAGAGAAAAGGAAAGCCAATAGGACTGGACTGATAGTAGTTATCAACCATATACAGCTGTGCTCAGACTAGAAACACTATCATGTAGCGGGATGTACCAGTCATCTTTTTATCGGCATATGCTTTCTGTGATATTGTTGCATACAGTGTTATGTGATCGGCGAGTAAATGAAACATCCTCAAATTGTAATTGTAAATTCGATGGTCTTATAACAATTGATGCTGTGTTAAATATTACTTCTTTCTAAACTTCATATTGACATTTAAATTCCACAAAGAAATTGGATGACAGCGGTGATGCTGGTAGCAGGAACCAACTTGATCTCAAGGATCCCGAGGCAACTACTGGTTCAACCCTGTCAGTCTCTGTAACTGTGTTGTGGAAATACTCGAAATGTTAAATTATACCATAATAAATAGATGGAGCACTTTCGGTTGTAATATAATCAACCCATTTAATATGCAGATACTAAAGTTTCTTCATCAAAGCTAACACCAGACACTTGACTTTCTGCGAGATAATCGAATTCAAGGAAAAATGGCCCCCATCACAGTAGATTCATTAACCAACAAACTAACATCCACAAACCGCTAACACATAACAAACAGAAAATTCATAAAAAAAAGAAAGAAAATACACATTCACCAGAACTACAGATTAACACTAGATCCATTTTAAGTCCTCGACAACACAGCCAAGTGTGCCAGATATTATTGATACCTTCCAGTAGACTTTGGGTCTACCAAAAAGCTGGATAAACATATGATGCAGCAGATTGGTTGATCAGTCAACAGTCAGCTTGCGGCGCCTGTACCTCACCATGACCTCTCCCTTGATACCAACAACCATAGCGTTCCAGTTGTTCTCAGGGAAGGGGGAAATCAGCTCAAACTCAAAGTTTCTGAGGAGATGGCTCCATATTGCCTTTATCTGGAGATACGCAAACGGCTCCCCCAGGCACCCATGCCTCCCTCCACCAAATGAAATGTAAGAGAACTGTCCTGCCGCCTTATCCTCTTCCCTTCCTGGTGCAAATCGATCTGGGTCGTAGCTGCGATTTAAAGAGTGTGGTGACTTGTTAGGTCTATGTAAAGAAATCATTTGCTATATAGGTGATGTCAAGTATCATTTTGCTTCAGCGAATGCAATGAGACCTGATCTATTATAAAAAAAACAGATTTTGCATGGCATTGCATGCATTTCAGCACACCAGTCACTGAGAAGGTACCTCGAGCAGAACACACTGCCAATACTAACAGGTGTGCAAGGGCTTAAGATATCATACAGACTGGCCCAAGTCACCACTTATTAGGTCAGACATGCATACACAACTTAACAGGATGTATATAATTGATCGCGCATTCTAGTATGCAGACCAGTGTGGCTAACACCATTCCTAATTGCTAATCATTAAATGCTAATATTTAAATGCCATGCTTGACACATTTTCATACTACAACTAGACTTAAAGCACATTATAAAGTTAAAAAAAAAATGAGGTTGCAGTGGTGCTGATAGCCTGATACCTATCAGGGTCCTTGAAGATATGTGGCAGCCGGTTAGCAAAAGCAGGGGATGTGGCCACAATATGACCCTTGGGAATATCATACACCTTCCCTTCCTTGGTGGTCACAGTGAAGTCGCTGTGAGACTGCCTCAGAAGCATGATAAGAGGTGGGTGTAGCCTCAATGCCTCCTTGATGCACCGGTACAGGACGTCCATCTCAGCCAGGATATCGTGGTCAATTGTATCGCCGTGGCGCTTGAGTATCTCCTTCTGCTCCTCCACGGCAGCTGTGAAGAAGTTCTTGTGACGCAACATGTAGGCCCCAGTCCATGTGGAGGTGATTGAACTGGTGTGCTGACCAGCAAAAAGAGCAGCAATTAAGAGACCAGTGACTTCAGCTTCAGTTGTGGGACGGCCATCCTTGTACCTGGGGATGCAATAATCCAGATTAGATTAGTTAACATTAGATGTGGACAAGCATAGTGCACAAGTATGGATGGAGCATGTGCAGTGTAGCCAGGTAGCTTGCTGCAACATGTGCAAGTTTTGAGTAATTTTGAGAATTTTGTGAGAATGAAGGAGTAGATTTAGGAATTGGAGTCACTTGACTCGTTGTAAATACATTTTTATCAATCGAATTGTTAGTAAGCATTAAAGCCACTAACCTTAAAAAAAAAACATGTGCAAGTCATATTTGGTGGCCCAGCTATTAAGTTCACGGGTTCTACTAATTTTAGCATGAGCAGTACAGCCAGCTAGTTTATAAGACTTTGATAGGCAGCTATAATAATCAAGTATGAGATGAAAGAGAGAATCCAATACATATGATGCACATGCTATCAGATCTACAAAAAGATGTAAACAAGAGTAATGATTTAGTAATAAAGACCACAATAAAATGTGTTTGCTGTTTCCACCAATATGTACTTGGGCATTTACTTTTGAGCCGGCTATGAGGTTTACATAATATCAACAGCCGTAGGCTTAGCAATTTCAAAGGCACAGGTCCCATCTTGCATGATCTGCTAAACTCTTCAACCACATAAAGCGAGGAAAAAAAAAGCCTCCAAAAGTAACCTGGAGTCAATGAAGGATTGGAGCATATCCTGTTCAGGGGGCTGACCAGAGGCCTTGCGGGAATGGATGATGGAAGCAAAGATCTCTGCCAGACGGGCCCGGGCCCGGTCACGCTTGCGGTGGGCTGGGATTGGCAGGTAAGGGAAGAGCACGCTGACAGGCTGCATGCCATTGTCCAAGTCATGGAACAGTGCCGACACATCATCGAATAGCTTTTCTCTGACTTCACGACCAAGCAGGCATCGGCTGGCGGTTAAAATAATAAGGTGCTCCAGTTCGTATTTCAGGTCCACGGTGCCACTTTCACCCCATTTTGAAAAGTACTCCTGGAGAGAAGGAAAGAGGGGTTAAAATAGTCAAACAGAAATGAAATATGAATTTTGTGTTATTAACTTGTTATGCCTGTATATTTCTGGCAATAAAAATATATGGATAAGGTAGAGAAATCTTTTAGCCAGAAGGGATTGTTGCCTCAACCTGACACATGAAGCAAACTGAGCTCAACCTAATTTGAAGCCAACCAAATTAAAGGGTCACATACGGACCAGGTCCAGTCGGAACCTAACTGTTAAAGTGTGAAGTGTGTTTACACTAAGGTTTTTTTTTAGAATCAAAATGCTAAACTCCCAATTAGCTCATGAAGAATGCAAAAAAGGAAGAAAATCTGATGCTATTCAAAACAATCAAAATTTGCGGTTTGATGCAGCCACTACTGGGTCCACTCCTGGCCAATATTTCTGTGCGCTCAGCAGTCTATGCAAGGACCCAACCCAATATTTTCTTTATTTTTCTGTTTCAATAACAAAATGTCAACCCTACCCACCTGCAACCCAATCATTGCCACCTCTACATTTAAATAACCCATAATTACTTACTACTCAGAGAATAAGAAAGGTACATTCCCCTCTGTTCAGAACATTAAATTCCTGAATGGAAGGAATAAAGCAATACCTATGCAATAAATGGCATTGCATGCAATAATAACGTCTCTGAGCATTTTATAGCAATTTTATTTGGTTTTCACCAATTAAAACCTTGTCCTCTTGCAAAAATGAACTGCTTGGGAAAGATCAATGTATGACTAAGCTGAAGTACTGGTTACATTGTTAAATAGGGTTACTTACAAAGCTATGGTGACAATACTTGGTCATAACTCATAAGGCACACTTAGTTGAAAAACCATTGTAACTAAGGTAGAGTGACGACAATCTGAAATTGGTTGACGAAACCAATCCAAGCTATAGTATTAATATAACAAATAAGTATCAAGACAAGTACAACTGCCTGCATTATGTATTGAACAAGTAGGTGAGATATGACATAACACAAAGGGTACGAAATAGATACATGAATGAAAAACTATTGACATGTTGTCATGTCCCACAATTAAACTAACAAGTTAACAAATCATTTATTCCCTATCATATAAGGGCTTAGCCAATATAGTTAAGTATTTCGTCAGAAAAAATATTCTATTATCAATGTTACAAGTGGTATAGTCTTGAACAAATAACTTCTATTATAATCTTCAAATGATTTCCAAGGAATCTGACCGCATAAATAATAAACTAAATAGAAAAAGAAGTCCTGTACTACAAAATCAGAATGTCTAATATCCAGTTGTCATACCACATCAAATAAATGTGAGCTATGAGTTTACAAAACTATAATATTCTGAAAATTCAGAAAAGCAATTAAAATTTGTACCTCAGCTTCAGAAACCATCTGATCCACGTAGCTCTTTAGCTTAGTAACCCTGAGGGCCTCAGTGAAAAACCTAAACTGCTCCTGTCTGATTGAGTAGTCAACATCAAACACCACACCAGGCCCAAATGTTGGTACATTGAACTGGTACACCTCCTGCTGACTCATATCAGACTCAGGAGCCTTGAAGAAGTGGCCTGAGACTTCAGGACCCACAAAGAAAGTGATCTTTCGGTTAACCAAGTTCACTGTAAACACACTTCCAAGTTTTGCATACTGTTCACGAATCATGGGAATGGGCCCCTTCATGAATTTGACAACACCGCCTATTATTGGGATAGAGGACTTGATAGAAGGGGGGAGGCGTTTGTTTTTGTTTGATTTTGATTGGAAAATGAGCTTGACAAAGAGGATTGCTGTGAGAGAGGCAAATATGATTAGAAGGTAATTCTGATTCTCTGTTAGATCCATGTTGATCAGATCAGGTCCAACCTGAATTCAAAGAGGTAAAGTGAATTAAAGGATATTACAAATAAAGGATCTGCAAGTAAATCAAGATAAAATTATTGGAAAATTGCATATGCATAAA
Organism: Carex parvula; assembly: GCA_025461045.1. NCBI lineage: Eukaryota > Viridiplantae > Streptophyta > Magnoliopsida > Poales > Cyperaceae > Carex > Carex parvula. The sequence goes on along the minus strand of JAJGRW010004462.1, from coordinate 16,295 downwards.
TGCACACTTTAAGAAAGCAAATTGTAAGAGAAGTAAATGAAGAATTCTGGTGGATACATGAACTAACGGAAAAATGAGAATTATGGGACTATTATCCATTAATTAATTAAATCCATAGTACAAGAAACAGATCGATAACAAAATAGCTATATTAAGTGTCTGAACAAATCAAGTTTTGTTATGCTGTTCTTTTTAACGATTAATTAATCCTCTAGCAGTTCAATCAGTGATGAAGAAACATAAATAGCAAGAATACATATCCATTTATTTCAAAAAATAATGCATATTTATTTAACGCACCTTAGCAAGCATAAAAAATTTACATTGGCTAAATACATTTTTAGCTGGCTTATAAACCGTAAAAAATTTGGGGTAAACTAACCAAACTAAAAAAAGGGTTTTGTCTTTTTTGGACAAAAAATCCCGTAGACCAAGGGGTTTAACTTTAGTCGACTAAAAACCAAAATCCAAAAACAATGCCATCGAATGCAGTTCAGAGGAAAATCAAAGAACGATCTGATATTTTGAATTTGAATAAAATCTAACTCGAAAACACAGAAATTACAGCAAGAGATCAATAAATAAATATTAATTCAGATCAAACTCTCGTTCGATCTGACAAATCTGAGATTGAAAAGAGAGGAACTCACTGAAACCCAGCCAAGTGAGGAGGAGCGGGCCCGAAGGGATGGGAGAGAGATACAGCGCTGGAGTGACAAGTAAGTTTATATAAGAGGGGTTAGGAGGGAGAAAAGATTCCCTCGTGGAGAGAGACAAGAGAGGGACAAAGGGAGGAGAATATCTGATTTGATAAAAGGTTATTTAACACGAACAAGGGGCGTAAATCAGCGGAAGGATAGAAAAACCAGCGAGGCCGTAGGGTTTATGGGTGCATCGCGAATGAATACGTATCCTCTGCATTAACGCGCCGTTTGAGTTAATTTATGAACCGTACGATCAGAATTCGGACTAATCCTGTCCACTCCTATAATGCATGTGCACTTTAATATTAGTGCGGATCTCAATAGGACGGTTTAAATCTTAACTCAAAATTTGAGTTAATGCAGAGGATACGAATTCGTGCATCGCAGGGAATATTTTATCTATTTTATTTAATGTTCTTTCTAGTACATTTTAATTATAAATTGGTCTATCTAAAGATATTCATTTCAGTGTTGAATACTGAAATAAGTTTTTGGACTGTCTGCCATTTGACATTGTAGACGTGCAAAATTTTGAATTTTCAAGATTAAGTGGCTCTTTGGTTTGTTTTTTTTCAACGAGAGTATATTTAAAAATTTAGGCTTCTAAAAGCTCCAATTTTAAAGAACGGAGCATTACATTCATATAGTTTCTGCAAAAATTTCACTATGTAAGGCCGTCTAATAAAGAACTGATGAACAATTAAATAAAATGATAACATGTTAAATAAAGTACTTCATATATTTTATTCATAAAAATCAACATTTTAGTATCCTTTAAATCACTTTCAATCTTCAACCATTAAATCACTTGTATATTTGCCATGCCGCTGAAAGCTGCGTGAAGTAGTTGGTACTTGGTAGCAATTAGCAAAGGACAAGAACATTTTGTTTTTTATAATAGGAATAGGTGGTAATTGTGGTATACAGTATACCGTGCAAGTGGTTCAGCGCAAAGATTTCTTGTGTCCTTAATTGTTAATTCTTCATGTGGTTAGTTTCGCAATGCAAGCTTTAATAAAATCAACACAGTTGTATCCAGTGAAGGAAATTATTAACTTGGCGCTTAAAGAACAGAGTGAAATGCTTCTCCCAGATTATTTGTAAAATGAGGAGGGTTCAACTGCACCCTCTTTTGGTGCACCTAACGTGCACCCAAACCTCATATCTTCATTTTCAAAGTTCAAATAGTCGATTCGAACCTTCCAACGTGTTCTTCATATTAAAATGTGCTTGGAGACAAAATTTTACATTTTTTTGAAATTTTTTACTATTTTTTCATAATTTTTGAAATTCACCACTTTGCTGAATTTCAAATTATTAATTAGTTTAATCAAAAATTCTGAAAAAATAGTAAAAAAATTTCAAAAAATGTAAAATTTGGTCTCCAACCACATTTTAATATGAAGAACACGTTGGAAGGTTCGAATCGACTATTTGAACTTTGAAAATGAAGATATGAGGTTTGGGTGCACGTTAGGTGCACCAAAAGAGGGTGCAGTGGAACCCTCCTCAAAATTTGTAAAATACTTTTATCATATAAATGCAACACAATACGAGACCTATCTAGACCAAATTTGCATCCAGTTGTGTTTAATGCCTTGAAATGCACAATCTGTTTTATTTTTGGGTTATTCTGATCTAAAATAGACAAAGTCGGATGTAGACTGTTGATGTTAATGTCTATCTATAGATAAACTGTGAACTGGATTTCAATCTCACATGTTTGCTTTATGGTATTCGACTATCACAAAATTGTAAATGGAATACAATGATCGTGGAATCTCATAATTCATATTATTATAGGGATATGAGATTCTACAATTCAATTGAGCCTCTGGAACTTTTTACTGAAAGAATGGAAATAATGCTGAAAGTATATATCAGTATGATGAAAAAGTATTAGGTTTCAAAACAAAGTTTCTATTAATTGTTCCGAGATAGTATAAACTCAATCTAATGTACATTTAAATAATTGGATAGAATGCTTATTTATAGTTTGTTAGGTATAAATTATTTTTCCGTTTCCTCGTAAATAAAAAAAAACTCGTCAATAACTTCTTCATAGTATTCCATATAATAGAATCGAGTAAATACTATGTCAGACATAATTTTACAATTTTATGTACTTTACTAAAGAAATAGTTTTTATATAGTAAAATTGAAGTTAAAATATATGAATGATTAATATAGATAATTAGGACTACTTATCATCCTAAAACATATTGTTAATAAATTTTCAGTTGTCAATATTTAGCGGACAAGAGATGAGATAACACAGCTAACTGAACATTAAAATGACATTGGGACATATATGTGCAATGGTTAATTCTATATCTACTAATAAGACTGACATTGGGACATATATGTGCAATGGTTAATTCTATATCTACTAATAAGAATGTACAATACAAGAACATCATTTATCCTCCATTGCCTAGCCAAAACTTTATTGATCCTCAATTTCATAAGAGGCATCAATCTTCTTCTCCAGTGACAATGGTGCAGAGAAATTCAATGGAGAAAACATGTCATCATAGGTCGATTGAGGTGCTGGTTTAAACTCATATGGACCTGCCTTAGGTCCCCAAACCTGCGAGTACAATGCGAAAGGTGTAAGGAGAAAAAAACCCTAAAAATATTGTTCTTCTTTCACTTCGCACAACTAGTAGACACCACTTCAGTGTCAATCTAATAGCGTGTAACAATGTATTACACATGATGCATACGATAATTAACTTCACATTGTTTTCTTTACTTGATTTGAATAAAATAAACATTACAGTACCAGAAGGCACAAGTGACGAGGATAAATATCATGGATAGAAGTTGGTACAAGCTATACAGGTATATTACAAGGTAAAATAAACATTTTCGAACTTAAGAAGGCAAACAGCTATATCAGGTACCAGCTTCAAACTCGTGAGCATACAGCTACATGCTGATACACATGGAAATACTTATAGATGTATGATTTTCCAATACAATATTCTTTTTCTGTTAAAAAAAATTAAAGAAGGGCACCTGATTTCCCTCTTCATCAAAGCCTCTATCCCACATATGCAACTCTCCATTCCGGTAAATGGACATGTCAGATGTACAATACGATGCGCCACTCTGTCACCCAAATTTTATTAGTTGGTATTACTTGCCACAATTTGAGAAAAAAAAAGTGAACCAGAAAGGAAATAACATAACTTAAATAATGTACTTTTGTCAGTGACTTACTGGCAAAAATGATCAACAAATTCCCAATAAGAGTGACATACCATATTGACAGGTACAGCAAAAACCCATATAAATACAGATCAAGCTTGAACAGGTTGAGAACAAATACAAGTCAAAACATAAACAGTGGTTATATGGTAATGATGGTTTGGTACCATACCTATACTTTGGTTTAGACCAGATACCAGTTAAAACAATACAATACTATTACCCCAACCACGATCCCTGACCTGAAATGTTGCAAGTAGATATAAAGCCTTATTTTATTTTACTTAAGGTGATAAACAGGATGTACACATACAAAAGAGGTTATTTCTCACTCTCCCCCCACCCCACACACACACACACAAAGGAAGGAAAAAAAATACCCAGGAATTAGGAAAACCATCAGATGGAGTGGATCCTCTATACAAGCAGCCCTTTCCACGTTCGCATCGGGAGAGGTGGATTGTTGTCAGATGCTCTGCAACATCCTGCATATAATAGAAGATAATCACGAAGATCTCCCTTGAGTATGTAAAATGAATTGGAAGGAGGCAATTATTATATTGATAGGGATAAAAGTGTGATCTAAACTTTTACCGCAATAACTTCTTCAGGCTGAGGCCTTTGGTCCTTGGGGCGGTCACAGAAATTCTTGTACTCCTCCATGTCTCTGACAGCATGTGAACTCAGCTGCACATGGCAAATAGCTCATAGAGAGCTAAAGAAAATTAATATATGTTCACAAAAAATGTGTAACAAACAGAAAGAGAGAAAATTATCACAATAATCTCACCTCTACATCACACTTCATCTCTTTTGGGCAAGGCTTCACCATATAAAATCTCTGCATGACAAAGAAAATTTATTTTCAACTGTTACCTGCACCTATTCTCTGTGTGTGTGTGTTTCTTTTCTGTTTTACCTTTTTATTTATTTGTGTGTGTGTGTGTGTGTGTGTGTGTGTGGGTGGGGTGGGGGGGTTTCCAATTCAAATTTCCCCTTCTGAGTCTGCCGCACAAATATTTCAAGAAACCAAACCAAATAATTCTAATTAGCTTTACCTTAAATCTGTAAAAGAAGGACCAAAATATTTAGATAATAATAGAATCATACTTGACGAAAGGGTTTCTCTGGAGTTCTCCAAAATGCCTGAAAGAAAAGAAAGAAAAAAATGATGAAAAAGAAACAGAACAACGATGTACTAATTATCAACAAAAGATAGAACAATTAGGTAATAATAATTGTGAGGGAAGAGATAGGAACTTGTTCAAAGTAGAGAACTCTGGAGCCATCCACCATCTCTGTTGCTGGGCACATTAGCATCCTATAGAAATAATAAAATTTTCACCTTTGAGATGTTAGCTTCAATTTCGAGTTTACGTGCCAGAATATGAATCAGAATTGGTCTGTGAAAACAGGAATTAACTTACACCACAGTAGTTCTCCTCAAATGCTAGTACAAACTAAAAACTTCTAAATTTTGGTTAAATTGTATATTTACACTGAAATTGAAAATTCCATATCAGTAAACCACCTTATGTTGAAGTAATTATCAGGATCCTTCCGAGCTTGCTCTCTAGAAAACTGCATAGACCAAAACTAAATTATTAATGTACCATTTCGTGTGCCATTTTGCTTGGGTTTTTCTTTTCAGAATCAATACCTTCTCGCCAGAGAGTGCATCAGCGACAGCACGAGCATGGTCCCAACGGGTTGTGGATTTTCGGAGCCTCTTCAGCAAAGCCAAACCACCAAAAACTAGAAGCGCTTTAAATACAACACCAGGCAACCTACTCCGACCTCCGCGTCCGCCGCTTGGCTCCGCGTCCGCACCCATCTCTCGCCTTTTATTAGAGGAATAGAAAGAGAGGTGTCGGGTTCTATACTTGCAATGGGGGATGTAAATTTAGGAGGGAAAATCGAGAAGAGTAGCGAGAAAAAAGAAAAGAAATGCTAGGTTATCAATTCATTTGCCACAGCGGTGAATCACAAGGGAGTTCGGGCTAGGATTGGAGAAATTCATATCACCTGTGGTGACATAAATTTTGAGCTTAGATACGGACCGTTCGATCAGGATCTGGCTCAATCTGGCCCGAGGTGAAATGCACGGGCCCCCTTTAACATTCGTGCTAAAGAAGATCGCACGGTTCCAATCTAAACTCAACATTTGAGTTACTTTAGGTGATATGAATTCAGGTCCTCAGGATTGGAGAAGGACATGGACACAAGCCACGAAAAACAGCTTCAATCGTCTCAGTTTGAGTTGAATGGATACGTCCAGCCTCACCTGGAGACTGAAGAACGGGAGAAGATAAACTGGAAAACAGCGGCGATAAGCAACCTTTTGTTACTCGTTGGGCTTTCATTTTGTTACTCACTTACGTGAGGCTGATTGGGTGACTTTGGTCCGGTTCTGGGCTAAGCCCAAATTTATAGTATTATATAGCGCCTAACAGATTATCCCTCCTCCCTAGCGCATAGTTTTCTTATTTTGTACAGTATATTATTTTGATTTAATATATAGAGTCCGGCTAGTATAACATTGGTGTCATTTCGGCCTATATAACACCAACTCCAAAATCTATCGTATCGACTTCAAACGGTTAATCCAACCGTTCAAACCCTTCTACTTTATGAGTTGTGTGTTTACATGCAAAATTTTATAATTTTTTGAATTTTTTTAGTATCAAATCAAGCGGTCAAATGTGTGAGTTTTTAAGTTAATTTTAATGCATTCATTTTTCAAGATTTTTGACTGCTTGATTTGGTACTAAAATAAGTAGAAAATATTTTTTTCCATGTAAACGCACAACTCATAAAGTAGAAGGGTTTGAACGGTTGGATTAACCGTTTGAAGTCGATACGATAGATTTTGGAGTTGGTGTTATATAGGCCGAAATGACACCAATGTTATACTAGCAGGACTCTAATATATAACATCTTCATCTTACTTGAAAAGGAATAATGTAACGCAATTAAAATTACATGAAATGTTTAAACAATTGGTCTGAACCGTAAACATGATCTCCATATAAAAATGTACTTATAAGGAATAATGTAACGCAATTAAAATTACATGAAATGTTTAAACAATTGGTCTGAACCATAAACATGATCTCCATATAAAAATGTACTTATAGATCAAATTTTATATTTTTTTTTTCAAAAATTACTATCTTTTTTAGATATATAGAATATCACTATTATTGATAGTCCATAGTTTCCAAATCAAATTATATTTTTTCAGATTAAAAAAATAGTAATAAATTTAAAAAAATATATAAAATTTAGTCTGTAAGTATTTTTTTAATATATATAAAAATCATGTCAAATAATTTATAGAATAATCATTCTAATCCCCGCACTTTAGCCCCCGCGTCGTACCCGCAGGATATCCCGTCGCAATTAACTTCCATAACTGTATGTGGTGGTCCCACTAACTACCGATCTAACTAACACTGATATCGGACCTTCCATTTTGAAATTCAAATATTTCTTTCTCTCTATTTTTTCTTTTTTCGAAACTTTAGGCGATTTTGAGGTGATTGTGAGGCGATTTCGAAACTAGAAGCGATTTCCTGTAGATTTTGAGTCAATCTATCATCTTTTTGCGATGACGCTCTCTTCTTAATTCTTTGTGGTTAATCGGTGATTTTGACAGGTTCAGCGAGGTTAATTTTTGTTTTTATATTGATTCGAGTTTGTTTGTTCTGGCGAATCAATAATGATAGATCGTTTTGTTTCTAGTTCATATACACAATCGATTTTCAGTTTTGTTGGATTTATATGAAAGTTTGAGATGTTTTTGACAATTTGATTTGTGAAGATAATGTAATTGTCTATTTTGTGTTAATTTCATCGATTTATTAAGAAATCCTTGATAAATCTTGTAGTAATACCTGACAGAACTAATATCAATATATGATTGAATGTATAAGTTTATTTCGTATGATTTTTGTATGAGTTTGTTTGTATAAGATAGAAATACTTGGTATATCGGTTATAAGTACTTGACAGTGTATAATAAGTAGAGGAATAGATAAGAGAAGTAGAAACTAGTCCCGATATAGAAATATTGGCAGCAGAGGAAGAACATGTAATAGAAGATATCTTATATTGCAGATTTACCTCCATTAGATATGCCTTTTGATGAATGGGTTGTGTCAGTTGTTATTGAAACAAATGTAAAACTTGAAATAGTGCCTATCAAATCTACCGACTATGCATTCATTGCAGACTTCTTGATGATTGGGCTATTGAGTACTTTCAATTTGAGCTGAAGAAGACAGACCATGCATTCAAGAACTCAGAGTTAAACATATTTGCCACTGTTGAACAATTTAAAGATTTGTTGTTCAATAAGAACTTCATTGGTTCTGAGTATAAAATTTACTTTGTTGATAAATTGAACTATACATAGTCAGAAAACCCTTTCAATACTTACAAACATAATTATGAACACCTGAATTTATAGGTACTGATAGGTAAACCTATAAACATTAATACTTGAATTTTGTGTAATATAATGACATTGTCTATCTAGTTTTCAATTTTAATTTGTTTATAACTGATAAACCTATTAATAACTGACATTATAGCAATTGATATATATGATTAAGAATTTGCTATACAATTGATTGTTGCAGTTTGTTGAAATTTCATGCCAATTAATGCAAGTTGAAGTACCGGTTGATGATGAATGGTTCTTTCTGACGTCTTATGTTTGAGTAAGTTTTTAATTTTAATTTTGTACATGAGTGTATACCACTTTTGTCTGATGTTTCATACTCTTGAATTTTTTTTTAATAATTTGTTCTTTAGAAGCTAGCACCGAAAATTCAATACCTCCTGCTTTTGATAAATGCACCAAAGTTATTCTGCCCTTAATTTTTAATTGCAATATGACTTTTTATGTTGTTGTGTGGTCGTGAACATTGGATACTTGCAGCGGTGGATTTGTATAACCGAGAAATTAACATGTACAACTCTTGTGGTGATGCATTTAATGAGTACTATTTTGAGCCGCACAAATAAACAATTAGATGGATGAAATGTTTTATGGCTTTGAGGCTCGGTGAGTATATCTTATTTATTTTTACTCTTACATTTCTAAATAACAGTGTGCTAGGCATAAATACATGATATCACAGGGAATATTACCTAATATTATACAACTTAATTGGAATACTTGAAATAATTCTTTTTAGGTGATGAAGGGTGGAAAGATGTTGAAATTATCTGGCAGGAATGTCCAAAGCAAAAGAAATCAAACGATTGTGCAATATTTGTTATTCGAATCATTGACTACCTAATAAGGATGTTCCTATGGACTTTGATCAGGTAAATTTTCTTTCAGGAATTTTCTATGGACTTTGTAAATATATATACTGTAATTTATTTCATTGAAGTTTCATTTATTTTATGAACTAATGTTATTTTTTGTATTGTAGAATCTCTGAAATTTTTATTTCTAACATAAAAAAAAAAAACCAAATAACCATCGTTTGGTGGGATTTTGAAATCTAGCACGGCCGCACTGACATTCTGCGGACCCATTTCAGCGGGGCCGCAGAATGCCGCTGCGGACCCACTTTTTTTTCAAAACTTTAAGATATCTCAGGTGCCTCGATATTGTGCAAAGTTAATAAATATAATATTAGAAAATTCAATAGATTCATAAAATGCCTCGATATCTGTGCAAAGTTAATAAATATAGTATTAAAAAATTCAATAGATTCATACAATGGGTCAAAGTTCATGGTCAAAGTTCTATTCATAGTATTAAAATATCAAAAACTTTGAGATATCTCCCAGATGCAAAGTTAATAAACATAGTGTTCGCGTGTGAGAAAACAAAGTTTCACTACAGCAAGCTGTAGCTTTTAAACCTTATTCAACTCTCGACTAAGACCGCAAGTGCACAATCCCGTCGTATAGTCTAGTCAGGTATCGATCCACAGGGACGACTCAATTTCCGAATTCCTACTTTACTTAGTTAGGTACTAGAAGTTTGAAATGGTTGTGTGTTTGTCTATGTTTCCTAAATTCTGTAACAAATGCAATGAAAGAAATGAAAGCAATTAAATGTTTTGTTTTGGACTATTGTATAAAAGACGTTTCAAGGGTTTCAGATTTCATCTTCAACTTTGCTGCTCTGGACCTGTCATGCAACCCTTGTGACGCGACCCGCGTGCTCTCACAAGCGACCAGCATGGCCCTCAAGCGACTCTGGACCTGCCACGCGACTCGCAAACTCTCGTTTGCGACCCTTGTGATGCGACCCGCGTGCTCTCACACGCGACCCTCATGGCCCCTTGAGCTGAGCCTGCACATGTCTATTTCTGGTTGTTTTAAATCGTGTAAGGCTCGATTGACCGTACCTAATGTTACTAAACCTCAACTCTCGTGTGTTGGCTTAACAGACCTGGTACGGAAATGCAATTTCACCTTCCTAGGTTTGATCAAACCTAAGTTCTCAGTTCTGTTTACTAAAGGTATCCACAGGTGGAAATTTCACCTCTCGGCTACTATTGACCTCACCTTTCGGATCTCAGATCTACCTCAAATACTTAACCTAATTTGCAAGAAACATCAAGGCCAAATTACAAGAAGAAATACCATAGGCATTCAACAGTAGACAATCAAGAATCAATCAAGCAACTTAGATCAAGCAATCACAATAATGCAAGAATCAAAGAAACACAAAATAACATTCAGATTCAATCAATGTGCATAATCAACAAAGTCTAAGACTACATCCAAACCCCTGAAACTACAAAACTACTCAGACATGATCAAAAACAAAGTAAAAGAGAGAAAGAGAGTGCAAATCATGATGAGAGATGAAGGATTGAAGAGGATCGAAGCTTCTGGCCGAATCTTCTTCTCCAAGTCGAATCCTTCTTGGCTCCAGATCGCCTCTCCTCTGTCACGCGCCAAAGCACTCGGTTCAAACCGATTAGATCTGTTTTTGGTGAAAAATCGTAGATCCCTTGATTTGCGCCAGGCCCTCTGCTTATATAGGCGTCTTAATGGGCTTCAATTGGGCCCTGGCGCAATTAATTCGACGCGACCCGCATCAGATGGGATGCGACCCGCGTCAGGTGGAACCTGGTGTGAGCAATGAGGGTCGCGTCTGAGGTCGCGCTGGACTGTGATGCGACCCGCGTCAGGTGGGACGCGACTCGCATGGAGGATGTCAGAATTCTGCTTGTTTTTGCCTATTTCCTGCAAAGTCAACTAAAAATGCAGCAGTACCATATTCTATTGATATTCAATGTAAACTATGCAATTTAGTGGTTAAAAACATGATGTCTGGTCTGAAAATAGGTCGAAACAATAGATCAAATATGGAGACATCACATAGTATTAAAAAATTCAATGGATCATAAAATGGGTCAAAGTTCAATTCATAGTATTAAAAAATTAAAAACTTTGTATGATGCGTGGTGTCTTTTATAACACCAAAAAAAAAAAATGCGCCCTTGGGTCCGCACAATGCCGGTGCGGACCCATTTTAGGGTCCGCAGCGGCATTCTGCGGCCCCGCTGAAATGGGTCCGCAGAATGCCCGTGCAGCCGTGCTAGAATTCAAAATCCCACCGAACGATGGTTATTTGGTTTATTTTTTTTTTAAATGTTAGAAATAAAAATTTCGGGTAGGATCTTATCAGGAAGGAGCGTCATAGCTTAGCATATAATCTTCTTATTCATGATAGGAATGATTGCAAATGGGGTGTGATAGGTCCATATACCAGTGGCCCTTAAAAAGCCCAGGCCTGACCCAATAAAGCAGTCCCAGATTCAAATACACAAAAGGCCGGCCCAAAACAAAACAAAACAGAATAGGCCCCCCAGAAAACAGGCCGGCACTCGGACCCCTTCCAGGGGCCAGCCCGAGACCAGAAAATAACCCGGGATTCGGACCCCCTCCCGGGCCAGCCCGAGTTAAAGATGGCCCTGGATTCGGATCCCTTCCCGGGGCCAGCCTAAGGCCAAGTACAGACCGAGATTCGGACCCTCCTCCAGGGCCAGCTCGGGACCAAAGCAAAACAAGGCTCAAGGCCTAACACGTCGAACAGCTTAAGAAGGTCGACACACGGCCTCGCTGCTCGGCTTGAGACAGATTATGCGGATACTATCGCCTAGTATGCGGACCTCCGTCATTAATGCTGACAAGACCCCGCTATAGTAGGGCGCCCCCTATTTAAGACAGAGAATTCCCCAGAAAAAGGGACCGCATTGATTACAACCATAGGAGGTATTAAAAAGGGTTAGAGCGTTAATATCCCTCCGACACCCTGCGTGTCCACTGTCTCGCCCTGTTTCGCTTGAACCGGGACGAGCTACGCATTCAGTCACCAGCCTCCGCACGGCCTGCTCCCCAGGGACAGGACGCGCCTGCACCTTACTGGACCGAGTCCAAGTACGGCCCGGCCCCCTTGGGAAGGGACGTATCAGGGTGCATAATAGAAGTGAATTGTCTTAATTTGGGTTTGGAATTGTTATGAATTTAGGTTTGGAACTGTGTTAATTTCAGGTTTGAACTGTTATTAATTTGGGTTTGAAATTGTTGTCATAATTTTGTGTAATAACTGATATGTTGTGTGATGACTGTTATGTTGTATAGAAGAAGTATGTAGGAAGTGATATGTTGCTAATTGATATGTTTTTGGTAATTGTCAAGTTAACTGATATGTGGTCATTTTAGAGTTTATGTGATATGAATTTGTCTAAGATAATTGATATGTGAAGTATTTTGTTTATGATAAATGTGTAGATATAAACACTTTTTAAGATTGTTATACATCCAACGTAGTATAGATATAAATACTTTATTTCGTAAGTATAGATACCACACGTATATTTTTTTTATTAGTGTGATAATGAATTAATTGCATAAGTATACCACATATGTATAAAACACTCTATTAAACTTATGTAAATATAACAACATATAGGTATAAATACAAGTTAATTCAATATTATCAGGATATAAGCTAAGTCAACATTTGTAGTCAACATTTTTTAGTTGACAGTTTTTAGTGCCCCCACATGTAGTTATGGTGCCCCCATGCCGTTTGAGTGGTCCCCTAATGCGGGGACGACACGAGAAATTTTCAAAAAAAGGTGCGAGTACGATTATTTAAGGACAATTTATCTATCATTTATATAGTTCATTGTATAGATATAAATATTTGTCTTGTTTGTGCTATATACTTCACAATGGAACTATTAATATTTGTAAAACAAAATTACAGCTTTGGAACGGTTGCGGTCCTCACAAACAGTTATGATAGTTTAGATGCGGATACGAGGCGGGTACTCATATCAGCTTCCTAATTTATATTAATTATTTAAACTTAAAAAAAAGAAGATACGAGTGCATACTAATACTAAAAGACTAAAACCCGTGTAATATGCATATTAGCCTCACTCACGTGTAAAGATTGGCCACCTGCCTCGCATTTAAAACGAACAACTCATCCTTCGTACCTCAATCAAAATCCTCATTTTCAGATTCCTGACTCACATCAAATTCAGATCCTTCCAGTACCGTAAAAGGGAATCTTTTAGAATTAGTGTCTCTGAACCGTTCTTTTAACTTTGCACGAATCTCCAAGTTCAAATAATATTGTTTTTGCGCTTGCCCGAATCTCAAAACTTCTGAGAGTAAATATCAAACCGTAAAGTGAGAAGAATCTTATACACATATTGGAGAGGATACTCTTCCGACTCACATATATCAGAATCACTGACAGGTGTTGTCCGGCGCATGAAAAGTTGGTCTTCTAAAGAGCAAACTTTCAGGAATCAGGACCCATTCGTCGGTGACTCGCAACACGGAATGAATCATGAAATTAGGAATAGCAAATCCAAAATCATCGGATGCAATGCACTGGGACTGGGTTCTGGGTTGTGACCTGTGGCCTTGTGGGGAGCACATATGCAGAGCTTGGGGCAGAGAGAAAGAGAGAGCGAGGGAGAAAAGAGATGGGAAGTGGTACGAACCATACGGATTTCTGAGGCCCAATTGGCAACGAGGGCGGGCCCACTTTCTGATCAGACCGTCGTGATACTTGCCAGATTTTTCAATTCTCTCCATTTACTTTTAAATGGACAATACTATCTGATCTCCTGTTGTTTTATGTGATTCTGAACTGAGTTTCATGAGTTAGAAGAATAAAAAGTGGAGATTCATGTTTATAATTAAATTGAGAGATTGTAAGTATCCTGATAGGTTGTCTTCTGAGTGGAGTCTGAAACTGACATCAAATCAACGCCGTTCGATCAATACGGGGCCAGCAATCTACGCCCGATGTGCTGGACTGCTGCGCCGGTTTTAAAGTTGTCGGGGTTCCCTCGGTAATATTAATTATATAGACATGGTTTATTTAACAGTTTTGCGTTACTCCGTGTAAGCTGCTGCCGACATTTTTAATAATATCCAAAGTTTAATAGAAATTAATTATTATATCCAGAATTTCCGGATTTCAATTTCGCCAAAAATACCTAAATTACTCTTCTTATTTTCTTTTTTTTAGAGACACTATGAAGAATAATGAAATTTAACACTAAAAATTCAAATTTTTCGTTTAAATTATTTGTTAGATTACTTCTTTTGATTTATAATTACCATATTTATACTAAAATATACTAGATTACTTGAAATTATGTTGAATTACACTATATTACATTAAATTACGCTAAAATGCGGTAAATTCCGATAAATTACATCCAGTCTTCATAGTGATGTATAATTATAAACTATTTTTGTTTCTCTTTTATTTTCATAGTAATTTATAATTAGAAACTTTTTTTTGTTCTAAGAGACACTATGAAGAGCAAGATAATGAAATCTAACACTGAAAAATTAATTTTTTTGTTGAAATTATTTGTTAGATTACTTCTTTTGATGTATAATTAGCATATTTATACTAAAATACGCTAAATTACTTGAAATTATGTTGAATTATACTATATTACGTTAAATTACGCTAAATTACATTATGTTAGTTAAAATACGCTAAATTACGGTAAATTACATATGAATAGGGACGATATATTCACTGAAAAGGCGAAAAACGACGACGAAACTTCAAACAGCCATAAAACGGCGCTCGAGTGTCCGATTTCAGCAAATGACCACTTTTCGGAAAGCTTGCGAAAATACACATGCGTCCGTGCTCGCTATGCCGGATTTCAAAATTTTAGAATTGCCAAAAAACTAAGGAAAGAGCCTCAAAACTTGAGTTGAAGTTTCCAATTAAGATTTTCATTTCTATTATTCCATCTAAGTAGTTCAGTAAATTAGTTACATAATGAACTTGTAGAATATCAATTTTTACTATTTTCAAAAAAAATTTACTATTTTTTATGATTCATGAAAGATGGCACAAAATCGGTCTACTTTCCGTAATTTTGCGTAGTTTAGAATAATTTACCGCATTTTTATCAATTAGCAAAGTTATTGTAATTTAGTGTAATTTAACGTAATATAGTGTAATTCAACATAATTTCAAGTAATCTAGTGTATTTTGGTATAAATATGATAATTATAAATCAAAAGAAGTAATCTAACAAATAATTTAAACAAAAAAATTCGAATTTTCAGTGTTAGATTTCATTATTCTTCATAATGTCTCAAAAAAAAAAAACCAAAAAAATAATAAAAATAATAGTAAATGCCCGGTTTGGACATTTTTGGCGAAACCCGGAAATTCTGAATATAATAATTAATTTCTATTAAACTTTGGATATTAACAAAAATGTCGGCATTCGGGTCTCCATTAAAAAGAAGAGTTTACTAAAATGAAGGGGGAAATGATATGATTAGGATAACTTTAAGATAAAATATTTATGATCGATATAAAGTTTCTTGTATTTACTTATTCGTTTATCTAAAATAATATTAAATTGAGTTAATGATAAACTGTAAAATAACATAAAAAATAACTTAAGCAATGATCCCAAACAACCATGTATATAAATATCGAGCTTCTTGTATTCTATCAAATTAATCATATAATAAAATATATACAATGTACAATTGTAAATGTTGTTTGATATTTGGGATAACAATTTTAGTTTGACGTTGCATTTGAATACAATAATGTGATATCAAACAAATTGATATACATAGAGGAGTATGCTTCGGTGATAAAAAAAATATATATAAAAGCATTAATCATTCCCGTTTATTTATATAAGAATGTAATACTTATATTTATAAATTTATATTATGTGTGACTATCAAAGCAATATTATAATTAAAAAGCTGTCTTTAAACTCCACAGTTTATGTACCGAAGAGAAGTTAAAGAAATAACAAAAGTTTTGTTCTTAGAATTACATTTAAGCTAACACATTGCACCAAGTCCATT